>JADDOH010004586.1:0-22767 GCA_016648135.1 Agrypnia vestita
TGGAACACAATGGTCTGCTCGTACTTTGGTCGGGAGTCCCAGAGGCAGACCGAGCATGCCAGGATGCTGCAACGCTGCTTTCTGAGCGAATGGTCGAATGTATGAAAGAATATGGGTTCATTAGTGCCAGGCTCATGTGGATCCGTTTCAAAATTGGGATCACTGGGGTATTTCTTATTGTAGGTTATGCCCCTGTAAACTCAGATATAGACGAAGTGAAAGATGAGTTTTGGACGAGTGTAAGAGATGTCATAGACATGAAAAGCGACAGCGAAAGATTGATTTTGGCTGGAGATTTGACTGGGTGGGTTGGAACTCGAAGAGATGGCTTCGAGTCTGCGCTTGGTATATTTGGGGATGGAAGGACGAATGGAAATGGCGATAGTTTGCTTGAAGTATGTTTGGAGTGGAACCTTTTTGTACCCAATACTTTTTTTGAACACAAAGGATTCCACCAATATACATGGGAAAGAGGAAATGAAAGGTCAATGATTGATTTCGTTGTAATTGACTCTAGATTGAGGTCCGCCACTGTTGACACCAGGGTGTTTCGGGGCGCTGAAATTGAAACGGATCACTTTCTTGTAGTATCAAGAGTGAATCTGTTTCATGGGTGGCGATCTAATAAGAAAACAGTGGTAGCCCCGACTAGGGTCAAAATCGAAAGATTGCAAGAGAAGGATACCAGGGAAAAGTTTGAAAGGAAAACCGCTGAAAGGTTAAATGAGAAATGTATGGAAGAGCTCAATATTGATAGTGTATGGGAACACGTCAAAAAGAGCCTGTATGAGTCAGCCAAGGAAGTGTGCGGTGTGACCGTCCAAGGAAGGAAGAAAGGAGATGCATGGTGGGATGACGAGATTAGAGATCTTATAAATGAGAAGAAAAAAGCGTGGTGTAACCTCTTGGCATCAAAGAATGGAGATGTGAATGGATATACGCTAGCAAAGGATGTATATATTGTATGTAAGAAAAAGGTAAAGCACGGAGTGAAAGAAAGAAAGGAGCGTTTGAGGAAGGACGAGGGTCTTAAATTGACTCAGAACTTCCAAGAGAATATCAAGATCTTTTGGAAGGAAGTTAAAAAGTCTCGAAGTGGTACGAAAAGAGGTTGTGTGAATGCTATTATGTCAAAGAATGGAAAGATGCTTAGAAACGAGAATGAAATAAAAAATAGATGGAAGGAATTTTTTTGAAGAAATGTATGAGAGTAATGGGAATGTGAGTGAGGACTCCTTTGAGGCGTCCAACGGATTTATGAATAGTGACGACAGTGTGAATGAAATAACTGTGGAAGAAATTAAAAGAGCATTGAAGCACATGAAGAATGGCAAGGCTGTTGGTTATGACAATGTTGCTGCCGAGTACATTAAGGGTGGTGGTCCAGTAATACTCACGTGGCTTCATAGACTCTTCACCCAATGTTTAGAGGGCAGCTACACTCCTAAGGATTGGAGAAGAGCTGTTATCATGCCTCTATACAAAGGAAAAGGGTCGCGAATGGACTGCGCGAATTATCGGGCCATTAGCCTATTGAGCTCTGTTGGCAAACTGTATGCGAGAATTTTGATAGAAAGAGTGAGATTGACAACGAAAGAAAAAGTGTGGGATGTACAAGGAGCCTTCATGAGTGGAAGAGGATGCATGGACCAGATTTTCTCACTGCGCCAAATGACCGAAAAGTTTTTGGCAAAGAACCAAAAACTTTTTTGTGCCTTTGTGGATCTCCAAAAATCGTACGACAGAGTGATAAGACGAAAGTTATGAAAGGTTTTGTCTGAATATGGGGTGAAGAGTAAACTCATACAGGCAATTGCATCCCTGTACGAAGGAAGTAGTGCTTGCGTGAGAATTAATGGGACATTCACATCATGGTTTGATATTACACAAGGTGTCAAACAGGGATGCGTAATGTCACCATGGCTTTTCAACCTGTATATGGATAATTGTATGAAAGAACTGAAGGATCTAGAAGTTGGAGCGAAAATGGACGGACTCACCATATCCTGTCTGCTATACGCAGACGATGCAGTATTAGTGGCTAACAGTGAAGCTGATCTGCAATGCTTGGTATCCAGATGTCCGAGGTAAATGCGATGCAGAGTGAACTTTTGATGATGTCCGCAAATCGAAAGTGATGGTATTCGAGCTGAGACGAACGAGTACTAGATCAGTGATGTAATTAAACCAACGAATCTTAGAACAGTGAACGAGTTTTGTGTACATTTTGTGGAAGTAGTTTAAGTAGAGACGGCAAGGTCTGAGAATGATACGAAATGAGAAGTAACTCTGGCGGGAATGTGGCAAAGTGCAGATGGTGCACTAAATGCAATTATGGCCCATAAGAAATCTGTCAAAAGAAGGCAAAGACTAAGCGTACATGTTAATGGCCGTTTCTCGTTGCCAATACTCCTTCCTTATGTAGTGAAGCCTGGAATTGCGGGCAAAAGAGGAATGAAAGTAGACGAATTCGGTGAATATGTACGAGTCACATAAGACGCTTGTGTGGAAAATGCTTTGGTCTATACGAGTCGTAGACATGAACAAATTAGAAGTGAATGCAATGCTGGCTGTTAGTGTGTAGATGAATAAAAGAAGGAGTGCTGGATGGCTTTGATGTCAATGTGGCAATACGTATGTGAACGAGGAAAGAAGATGGTTAAGAAAATTATATGTAGGCCATGTGTTGAGGCACTCAGGAATAGATCGATCGTCCGCGAAGACCTGTGCACGATTCAGGTACTACAAGTCTTGTAGGATGGCCACTGTACAATCCGCAAACCATCGTAGAAACAGGGTATGAGAAGATGTATGAATGTGGCCGAAGCAAAAGTGGTGTGCCAGGATAGAAGAGTGTGGCGTTCAATCCTCTCTGCCTACCCCTGCAGGGAAACGGCGTGATGGTTAGTTAGTTAGTTAGTTAGAGTTTTATCAACATAATGTTAGCTTTACACTTGTAAGAAAATATATTTTGAGTATAGATAAATATTCCATAACTATAGGTGATTTCTAAGTCATTGAAAATGAATTTTATGATCGCTTGTCAATTAATACTTATTTTCTTAATAATTGTAATAATAAATATTGTCAATTTATTATTTTTAAATAAGAACAAAGGTCCTATCTAGGTTATCATCCTAAAAAAATTCTAAGAGTTTAGTGTATACATTCAGACATAAATGAAAAATAAAAACCCACATTTTTGATAAAAATGCCCAAAAATGCATTTTCAGTGAATGTCTAGTCTTAATTTTTTAAATTCCATAGGTTTTTTTTTTATTACTACACGGGCTAATGGCAAGTCTCAGTACAACACTATAAGGTTTAATTGTCAGTAAAATGCTGGAAATTATTGTCCACACACAGCAGATTGACTAAATATACGGCATTACATTTTAAAGTGTTATTAATTAATTACCAAATAGTATTAAGGATATAGTATAATATATTTTGAATACATCTTCAATAAAATTTATTTAAAATAGCCCACCTCGTGAATACTTTAAGGCCTAAATCTCTCTGCAGGATCCTTACAGTCGGACTGTAAGTCTCACTGCCATCAGCCAATTTCCTTAATTCTAGCATCAGCAATTCAACAAACTCCTCAATCTGAAATTTGTACAATATATGTATATAGCATATATTACATTCCATGTTAAAAAAGGAATAATGATACAGACTATTATACGATAATTGCATAAGTAACCCTGTAATGCAATACTCTATTCATTATTGAAAAATAAACGAAATTTGATTTGTGCAAATATTTGGGGAACTGATAATTTTAATATACAAATATTTTATGAAATGAATATGTATTAAAAAAAATCCTATCATTTTCAATATAGAAATATAATGTAATAATCATGTTTTGACTACTATTATATCAGGTTCGTAGCTATGAAATTTGTGTTCTGTATAGAAAATTTTAAACAATTTTTTTATATTAAAATAATTGAAGAATTGGTCATCGTTTTCTATGTACTTTTAGTATTTTAATGGAAATTGATTGATGCCTTTGCCATAGGAATCCTTGGGACGGGAATCAATGAATTCTTTAAAAGGTTTTTTCACCGCCTCATCATAGTTGAAATTTTTCCCTTGTAAAAAGTTATCTAAATTCCGAAAAAATTGGAAATTGGCAGGTGCATGTTTTAGCAAGTCAAGTGACGGAGAGTTTCAAGTCAAAGCTCCTGTGATTTTAAAACGGTCCATTATGAAGTATGTGGATGGGCGTTTCCGTGGATAACTAGTGGACCAGAGCAATTGACAAGTCTTGGTCTTGGTGAGTTTGTCCATCATCGTTTTCAATTTTTGACAGTATAAACTGCAGTAATTGATGTACTAGATTATTTATTATGCTGGCACAGATCCACCATACAGTCAGCGCCAGTCACAAAAAACTGAGATAAAAGCACTTTTGTTTAAAAATTTAATAATCAAATCTACGCAAAACCTAGAATGTTCTTTACTTCAAAAAAATATAAATAATATGTATATAAATGCCAATTTCTAATAACTGTAAAGTGGATTTAATTGCGGATTTTTAGAAATATGAGTGTTTTTTCAAATGTCTGATCGTACTATGTGAATTATGCATTCTGCAGAAAACGGCCAGAGCCACAAAAAACTCAAACTGAGATAAAACCACATTTGTCCAAAAATGAAATAATCAAATCTACACAAAAAATAGAAAGTTTTTTACTTCAAAAAATTATAAATAATGTATAAATGCCAATTTCTAACAACTTTAAAGTGTATTTAAGTGTGAAATTTTAGAAATATTAGTGTTTTTTCAACTGTCTGGATCAAATATGCATTCTGCAGAAAACGGCCAGAGTTACTCATCTGTTATGAATATTTAGTAATCAAATTTATATTTCTATGGGATTTTTATTATCACCATGTGTATGTATTTTTTAAACTTTATAATAATACTAAATATATAACTAAATAATATATAGGTAATAATTTTTATAATATACACGTTTGTATTATCTATTTTATATTCATTCACCACGGAGTAGTGACCCCTATAGCTTCAGATTCTTATCCAAAACCGGAGGACTATACCACCTCCACAGAAGTATATAAATTAAGTAATTTGGGTAACTCTTACCTCCAAAACACTTAAATATGGACAAATATTAAGGGCACTGTGTGAAGCGGTGGACTGTGCTTTTAAGGTGATCAAATTACGTTTAAAGGCCTTGTGAATTACTTCCCTCCATTCTTCCTCCCATTTCATAAGCTTTTCTCTCTGCAATTAACAAAATATTAAAAACTAAATAAAACTTATACAAAGATATTAAATGAGTTTGTATAATTTCACCAAAATATAACATCATTGCTCACGTACAATCCAAAACACATAGGAAAATGCATATTATGAACACGATAGTTTCTCGATAAATTTTTTTTTAAAACTATAACAATTGTCTTTTGGAAAAACAGTTAGATAACTATCGGTCAAGATATATTTATTTCCGTGTATTGGAGATTACATATTAATAGTGAACTGAAATGTATTGATTGATTTATGGCGCAAGGGGCTAAAAATTATTTTGAATTACTAATTACCGGGGTTTTCGAATTATCGGGGTTAATCTACTATGAAATTAACATTTTGGGACTTGTGGGTTTTAAATTTTTTTGATTAACGGGGTTTTACTGTAGTTAATTCTTTCATTGCTGACAAAATGCTCCAAATTATTGATATAATTGACAGATCAATTCGAATTGAATTGAAAAGAAGAGAATTAAAGAAAAGAGTAAGCAAAAAGCATACATTTGTATGAAAACGGGAGTTTTGATTGGTGAAGACACAGAAATTTGCTTTTTTCTTAACTATTACTCTTACTCCTGATCAAACAACCGGGTTCTTAGGGTCGAATATTGAGGATTCAACTTTTTTTTTAAACATGGTTTTAAATATTTCGAATTTTTAATTATCGGAGTTTGAATTAACGGGGTTTTACTGTAATGGTGAAATGGCTAGAATATTAACATAATTTACATTTAGCAACATAATTTGCATTTAGTTACATAATTTAAATAAAAATATTATTTCTCACTTACGCAGAATAAAATAGTTTCAGAAGGCTCGCCTTTGTTTTCAACATTCTCTATGTCCACTGTTCCTGATATTTCATTATCTATTTGTTTCAAAGCTTTTTCCATTAGTTCATTGGCAGTTATCAAACCTTCTGCTGGCGATGTAAATTTCTGTAGACTGTTTTTAGTATTCAAATGATCCACTAATGGGCATTCATACTCCATCACAGGCCTAGTGTAGCGTGGAACAAAGGTCGGCTCTAGAATCCTGATTGCTTGAATTACGCACTTTTTTTGATCTTTTGAAAATTTACCTTGATCTACCAGATCATTCAAACATAATCCCTGTAAAAAATAACACACGCCTATATGAAATTTTGTATAACGAATTAATCCGCAAAGAAACATCCTGAAAAATTTTCTAGGCCCAAACATATACCTTTATGTTGTATAACTTTTATACAATACATACAACTACTATTTTGAAATTAAAGGGATAAAAAAAAAATTGAGTTATGCAAAACCTAAATAATTTTAATTTGTTCGAAATATGCAAAAATCATGCTAATTACCACTTATTTGGTAAAAAAATCAGAACTGAAAAAAAAAATTGTCACCGGAGCTAAACCTAAAAAAATATTGGTTTATACACAATATTACATCACCACAATATTACTCTCCACTTCAGTTGTGGTTCAGTTGTCAGTTGTTTTAACTTTGTTATCCAAAATTTTCATCACATTAGAATGTATTGATTTATGACAGAATGATTATTTTGACTTACGATTACTATTATTAATATATGTACATATATGTATTTTTAAAATACCTTAGTAATACTTTGTCTTTACCTTTGAAAGAATTTCATTCTTAAACTCATTTAATAACGAACGTTTATCTGCCATTTTAGAACGCTGTATGCATTCAAATACTGCAGCATAGCTATGAACATCCATTGTAATAGAATCTGTTCTCATGGTGTCCAAAATATTAGAAACATTTGTATAATCACCCTAGAAAAGTATTAAATAAATCAACATACAGAATATAAGTATACCTATATTGCAACTGGAAACGGTAGGAATAAGTTAAGTAGTAATTTTATTTTTCAGTATATCCCTTTCATGGAAAAACACAAAAATTAAATTTAAATTTTACATTAATCTAAAATTATACAATAAATTAACTGCAAACAACTTAACCACAACTTAACTTACTTTGCCAGCAAAGCCTTGCAACAAAATGTTGAACAATTTAATATCATTTACGGATGCATGATTAGACATTTTCATTCCCCGATTTCTATAGTGATTTAATATTTGTAATCCCTGAAAGGAAATAAAAACAATTTAATAGAGACATAAATTAGCAGTTTTAAATGTACTAGACTAGAATAAACATTTGAGACATGAATCTACAATGGAACATAAAGCCATGTATTCACTAGGGGACAAATCGCGAAACATTCCGCTCGGCATGTCGCATTAACATCTACGCTCATGTTTCGGGGACAATGACGCGGTCATTTGACGTGTACACACCGGGACTCGCATATCTTGTCGATCTTGTCGCGTAAATTTCACCCGATGAGGTAATGATGACAGTTGCGGTATCTCATTTGGCGAAAACAGGGTTCCGCGCAATTCGAAATGTTTTTTTGGGTCGCAATTTCAAATTAACGAGGTTTTACTGTAGCAAATTGAATATTATTAAAAACAAGGTCCTTTTTGCAAATAATTATTGTTTTCCATACGTCGCGGAAATGTCGCCCTATGAGGTTATGATGACAACTGCATATCTGTTTATGTTAATGAGTTTATCGAAACGTACGAGGAGAAAAAAGAGGAGAACGCGAAATTATTTACTGCAAAGAGAAAGAAGGAAGGACATTCTATGCTATCTTCGATCGATACAGCTCGATGAGTTCAAGAACAATTTCGTTTCCCCGCATTGTCATCTTGACTCCGATCCTTGATCTCCGCGTAATGTTGCAGTGAGCTCGCTCGGGTACCGTGAGCATGGCAACGTTGCCACGGCACGTAGAAATGCCGCACTATGTTGTTCGCGACGTCGCGGAATAGTGCACGACGTTGCAACATCACGTAGACTCTGTGCCGCGCATGCTGTTGAGGGACAATTTGTCCCCTAGTGAATACATGGCTTAAGGAAAACAGTAAAGGGTCACACGGTTGGATATAAGATCTGTTACTGCGCTATAATTTGCTTTAGCTCATAAAATATATTTTCACATATTTTTTGACCATACAAATGTTTTTTGTGAATTAATATGTATTATATTATTTTTTAATATGGCGCACAATATACATATTAGGAAAATTTTTTCGTTGTATGTGGGAATTCGTTATAACGAAATTTATATTTTTCGGTCCCTTGGATTTCGCAATAACGAGGTTTTACTGTAATTCCATCACCATAATAACACACTATGAATTTGATCACAATTATTATATGACTAGCTGTAACCTGTCAAAAATGACTAATATTACATGCCGGTTCCTAAAGAATAAGTATTAACCTATTTATAGCCGACATCCATGAAATGGTGATAACGACTTTAATCAAAATATTTTAACACTTTTTTTAATATTTCCCTTGTCGGCATTTAATGGCACTTACTATTTTAAACCCTGGCGACCCATGGTGATTGTGCGTGCATAAAACTAACGCGACAATATAATTAAATTATTAATATTATAAATAAAATTGACATCAAAATAAAAAATAAATAAAATGAGAAAAAAAATTCCCGTACCAGGAAACGAACCCGGGCCCCCTGGGTGAGAGCCAAATATTCTAGCCACTACACCACAGGAGATACCCATCTCCGGCCATTTAATTTTGTTTTTTTATGAAGTTACGGGAACAGACAGACAGGCGGATGGACGGACAGACAGCGCAATTATTATAATTGGGATGAAATGAAATGAAAATGTGAAATTACATTACATTAGCAAACAGAAAATAAACAATAAAATATGCCTGAAGCATATGCAATTAACAGTACATATTTTTAAACAATGTGATGTTTTCACTTATAAGAATTGCTATTGATTGATTCATCACTCGGAAAACCGTGAGTTCATGGGGTAAAAAATTCCATCGCATGATATGCGCGCGCATTTCGATATACCTTAAAATTTCACTCTGAAAGCGCCTAAAGAAATACAACTTCAAAATCTTCTCATATTTATAATTTAGTAATGTTGTCATGGCTCAATATAAGGGTGTACAAGAGCTAGCAGCAGAAACTTGGCCGGTAGATTCCTGCCTATGTTATGAGTCTAAAATGTTCAAGCAACCATGACCTAATATCAATAATTATGGAGGTATGCAATATCAAAGTTTGCTTTTTTTTAAAATATTTCTGACTTATTTTTTGCAAAAAGTTGAAGTATCATTACAGTCACTTATATCGATTACTGTAGTTACTGTAATGATAGTTCAACTTTTTGCAAAAAATAAGTCAGAAATATTGAAATATCAATATTAGCTCTGGTACACCCTGATAGATATTTTCAATAAGAATACTATTTAAAATAAGCCCTATTCCAGATTATTTCAGTTGTTTATATTATTTCATCCTTAAAATTTTCTATTTTTATATTATGCTTGCACATAGTGATTTTAAGATTTTTTCGTAATAATAAGTTCTGCAGCTTAAAATGAAAATTTGTGACATAAATTGTTGACAATAATATAAAGAGCAACGCCCATCACTAATACTTCCCCTTAGGGTGCAGGCGAGAATGCAAATGCAAGCGAGAGCTCCGTCGGACCTCTCTTTAACACAGTTTAGGACTAGTTATCAACTAGTTGGTAGCTAGTTATCAAATAGTTGATAACTGGTAATCAAATAGATATAAAAAAACTTATTTTAATTAAAGCGCCCTTGAGATGATATTTTTACGAAAATGCCGCTATAGAAATTATCCATTTTTATTTTTTTACTATAATAATATAAAAAGCAACCTACACCCATCACTAATACTACCACATATGGTGCGAGCGAGAGCTCCGTTGGACCTCTTTTTAACACGGTTTATGACTAGTTATCAAATAGTTTAGGCCGAACTATAGGGAACATACACATATACTGAAAAATAGACCGAACTATAGGAATATACACACATACTGAAAAATAAAAAGAATTAAGTAATGAAATAGTATCTGACCTTATCTAAAGAACCAACAGCAACACACATTTCAAGATGTGCCATCAACAATTTCGTTAAAGAGTGCTCTCTGGAATTTTTTTTCATTTTCTCATAATTTTGTTTAGCTAAATGGTTAGCCATTGAGCTTTTCTTCTTACTTTTAGATTTTAGTTTCAATGCCTTAACTTTGTCCATCACAGAAGGCTCACTAAAAAGTCAAGCATATAATATACAGCGGAACAGCAGTAAAGTTTCAGGTATTTTGCATATATATAACTTAAAGTGAAACTTGGTTATAGAAAATGATTAGAATTTGTTAATTTATAATATTTGAAGTAAAATCATAAAATATAATAATTAGTACAAATTATATTTTTATATTTGGTCTTAATATCTAACACCAAACAGTTTTGAAAAGAACAGACAATCTGTAACAGGTTGGTATAAAATGAGTGACAGTTAATAAGTTTACATTAAAAGTCAATAAAATAGTGCTTACTATTTAAGCCGTAAAACCGTGAAAAATAACAGGATATAATGATAATTAATAATAACGACCCATGCGTGTAACCTAAGCCGCATGCTGATTGACATGTCGGCTTAGCGGCTAGTCATCATCAGTATTATTTAAATTTCAGCTGAATTCAAGTTACGGACAGACAGACAGGCATTCGAAATTAGGATAGTTGATTCTTATTTAAGTACAACCTAATTAATGCATAATACAATCAATTAATTTTTCATTTAGGTATACTTACGTTTCATTATTATCAACTAGAGCAGTTTGAAATTTGGAAAAATCTTTGGGTAATAATGTGCTTGTATCGCTGCACATGCCTTCGTCTGCCATTTCAGAAATACATGGAATATGAATTCCTTTAGCCCTGGTAAACCACAAATATTGTATTAATAAGTCCTTCAAATCAACACTAATCACGCACAAATTCTTAATATAAATGTTTGCATATTAAGTATTGACATATTCTAACAAAACTTACTCAAGTTCTTCCAAGTGTCCCAAATTTTCAATGTCAATATTGTCATAATTTAATTGCTTAAATTCAGATAAATATTCTCTAAATATCTCGTGAGCCCCCTTCATGCTGGGCTCAACATTACCGCTGAAACTTTCAGACAGGAAAAACTGGTTTCTCGAAATAACATCAAAATTATCTTTACCATCATCTGGTTTCATGTTCTGGTTAACACCTTCATTAATTGCACAAATAAGATCTTTCATTTTCTGATCACGAAGTGTTTCCCTTCGAAACTTATCATAACTATCCTTAATCATTTTCATATTCAATTTTTCTTGAAAAGATTGAATATTTACCAGATGCTTAGATATAAAAATTAATGCACTTTCGTCTTCACCTTTCATTAGACCATCACTTTGTTTATACTTATTTAAAACCGATTTCTCAATTTCACGTAGAAGTTCCATGTCGACACTATCATCAACTATCTTGGTTGGAGCTTTAGATGATTTCAGTTTATGTAACTGTTCAAGCGATACATCAGTATTTGCTGCTAGTTTGGAAAGATGTTTAGCATTTAACTTAGTTACCGATGCTTTAGTTTCTGTCATGGCCATGTCATTAACTGAAAGGTTTAGCAATATTATATTCCTGAGAAACTATAATTACAAATTTAATGAATAAGTAACATAACAATTAATACAAGAATCTAAATTATTTGATTATAATATGAAGGTAAATGTTAAATATATAGTTTAGTTCAATCAGGCCGAATTATTATTAGAAGTAAATTCACGTGCTCTTCAGGAATCAAGTTAAATTATAACTGGTAAAAATAAATATTTTGTTACCTTCAAGGAGCTCAACGTATTTACGCTGATTTCTGTTTTTCTTTTTTTTTCTAGTTGATCGGTGTATCAACGCTTCATGTGTGCTTTGAAATTTTTTATTTATAAATAATTGGGAATCTGAAATGACAACTATTATGCAATACTTGTACAATAAGATATATATTTTTAAATGTTAACTTGATTTATGTTCTAGGTAAAATATATTTGATTAATAAAAACATTGAGGGAATAGAACATAGTCGTACCGAATTTCAAATGATTTCTTATATTTTGACAATGTGAGCACGAAAACGTGTAGAATTTCGTATCATTTACTAGTGTATTTGAACCACTAGTTAAAAGCTGTTGACAATAGGATTGATAAATATTTTTAAGACTCGCTAAACGATGCATTTTATATGAAATCTGTGTTAAAACACCGCTAAAGAAATGCTTTTGAGATACGCATGGTATGTTGTTATTATGAAAAATCAGAGAAAATCACATGTAAAAAATGTATCATAGAAAAACTGTCACATTATAACAGAATCATAGATATCTGAATAGAATCATTACTAGTGATGGTCCGCTCTATACTAACTACTACAATGTAGTACTACATTACATTGAAGTGTACACTTCACACCTTTTGAAGTGTAGTGCACACTACAAACTACAGACACTTCAAAGTTATTTGAAAGTACATACTTCAAATAGTACATTTTTTGGTGAAATTTTTGGGTAGATAAATGAAGAAATGTTTTTAAATCGAAATGAAAAAATGTTTTTAAATGGAATAGAAAATTTCTGGCACTGAATGATAAAATGTATGGAATTTTAGCATTGAAGAAATTTCTGGAAACTGAAACAACCCCCCCCCCACCTTCACTGTTTTGAAATTTTTTTCTAATAGCACACTTTTCAAGAAGCACCTATTGTAGGTCATTACAATTTTGTAGTACTACAATTAGTTCACTTCATTAGTACTACAATTAGTTCACGCACACCAAAATCCAACAGGAACAAATCACCCTCATCATTAACCAAGCGTACCAATACGCCCCCACACCCCCCACCGAACAAAATTTCAGCCAAAGCCACACCCACCACCCCTTCCCCCCCTCCCCAGCCGCAGGCTCATCAAATGGCAGCAAGATCACAGCTGCAAAACCCGCACTCACCAATTTACACCACGATCTGGGCATCCCGCCCCAAATAATAAACATCAGAAACTTAGCCATGCGGCTTAATGCAGGCTTCATCTTCCATTAAAACCCCACTTCAAACACCCAGTCACGCCATGACATGATCATCACACCAAATGATAGGAGACCTAAAATGGTCCTCCTCGGGGACCCTCCCCCTGAGCCCCCCCCCATCCTGCGCCACCCTGCAGTAACTCCCACTCCCTTACGTTTATTTATTCATAAGTGAAGTTTAAAATCCCTTCACGAATACTTCAAGATGAAAGAGCAAAGGGTCCATGTGACCCGGTACTCTGATGGCCATGAGATAAAAGTAAAGTAGTTTCATGTAGTTTATACTACAAATGTAGTGAACACTTTGTAGTCTTCAAATTGCTGCACGCGTGTGTGTTGTAGTCTTCATTTTGAAATGTAGTTTTTCCCTTCGCTAATCATTACATATAGCTCGCCCAATGTAATTTGGCGTGCGGCGAATTTTGAACTAAAACCCGCCCCGCCCGCACCCGGCGGTAACCCCTCGCCCTGTCATTCAGTTCAATTTTGTGTTTGGTCGGGAGCTGTGACATCTTGATTACCAATATACACTGAATTATTATGTCCAAAACATCCTATACAGTCCGAGAACAATTGCCAACGAAGTATTAAAGTTTTGCGAAGCTGAAAAAGCGAATAATGGACCGATATTACCGTCTAACAGTTTGACAGATAGAACGGCCGCCATTACTGCACGGTTTCTTTAGTGCTGCCCGACCAAATTTCTGTATTTAATGCGACACCGATCACCGGACATTCTGTACATTATGTATTGTGTAATAAATTTACACCCTGACAACTTCTGTTAGGCGATAGGGACGCCCCAGGACGCCCTCCCTCGCACGCCAAGTTATAGTGGTACGTCTATAGGCAGTAGTTCGGTATGCCATGGGCGTAGGTACCTTGATTTTAGTGATGATATTTTAACGGATGTCACAACCATTACTTGAGGTCGATGTCACATGTCGATGATTGGTAAATGATTCATCGCTATTCGACGGGCAACCATGGGTACTAGACAACATAACAGTTATATTTCAGTTACCATTAATCGATACGATCAAATACAAATCTCAAATAGCTTTATCAAATTAATGTTAATGTTTATCAAATTAATTAATGTAACCGATTAAATTAATTGTTTGACCATCACTAGAACTTGATTTGTATCAAAATTTAATCAACAAAATATTGTAATTTTTGGTTTGTATATTTGTTTATGTTTCAATATTTATTTAGTTAAAATAAAAATTGTGGCAGGATGGTACCATTGTTTTGCAAAACCTCTAAATAATAACTGTTTAAAAATAATGTTTCTATTTAATCCAGGTAAGGGGTGGATGGTATGTCCGGGAGAGTGGTGATGAATAATTGTATATATTTTCATCACAGAATTAAATGCAATTAGAAATGATTAGTTCAGTTCTGTATGATTATTTAAATATACGATTGTATTTTAGTTTCGCAACACAAGCTACCATAATAATCAAGATTCTACAAGATATTAAGAAAAATTCGAAATAATAATTATCTATCATTCACCTACATGTTTCCACAACATTTCTCAAGGGCCAAGGCACTTAAATTAATAAAGATTAATTAATAATTACAAAAAAAAAAATTATTGCAAAAAAGGAAATGGTTGGATTTTTGCGTCAAGAAAAACACGGAGAAAAAAAAATAACATGAAACATTTAGAGTACTAAGATATAGTTACAGCACTTTTAAAAGCATAAAAATTCATTGAATATTAATATCCCTCTAACGATGCCAATTCGGGCTAATATAAACTTGACTTCTCGATAAACAATAATTAAGTACACGAAAAATTATTGAATTGCATTTCTTTTAATTTATAAAGGTGGAGGAATAGTATCATTTTACAATTTGTAATTAACTTAATTTAATTTGGAGTGCATTATATTTATATCTGGGGAAGGGAGAAGAGTAAAAGGGGAGAGGGGAGATGGCACCTTTGTATTCTGCAAGGTCGCCATCTCCCCTGATCAGATCGACATGCGCTGATGATTTTTAAATCGGAGGGATGAAGGAAGGGTTAATGAAGAGGAAGAAAGGAAATTATGACTTTATTTTTCGCAGGGTACTAAAAAGAGGCGTTAGTGGGGTAAACGGGGAGGGGGGAAATGTCGCCTTCGTTACCCGCTGGGTCCTAAAGAATAAGTATGCAAAACTTGGTTCAGATCGGTCAGACGCTATAGATTTGTATAGAGAATAGACAGACAGACAAACGTTGTGTTTTATAAATATAGATACGGTCAAGTTCTTACTTTCTTTTTTGGTGATTATCTTTACGCGCACTCTCTGTTGTCTATACAGTGCAAACGCGTATCACGTACGCCACAAAACTGATTGACAGAATTACCCTTTTCCAGCTCCAAACAGGCTGCGACAGTACGTATCAGTCTCCGTCTAAAGGCCGATTTACATTGATACAGTAGCTAGCGCCAGCATCACTGGATTCTGCCAGTGCATGGCACTGGCACTGGATCGCGTCGTTTACACGCGTCCAGTAGTCATTTCTACTTTGTTGCGGTGACACGAGCTGACAGATATGATTGAAGAAGAATTGATGAAGGAGAAGCGAATATGGGTGAGGTCCGAGAACCATTTCAATTTTGGTATATACACATTTCCTCCTGCTATAAGTGGTAATAAGTGTAATAAGGTAATAAGTGCATCTCAAGGATTTTATTTTAGCCTTAACGTCATATACAGTTAACGCCTCAATAATCATGGTAGTACAAATATTCTACAGTAGACCACATATTTTTGTTACGGTAATTTTGTGTTTTTAAATTCCATAAGCACTATTCCTGTCTATATAATTGCACAAACTTAATGAGCTCCTCATCAGACCACTTTTTAGATGACATTTTCGATGTGTTGATTGTTGGACAAATAAAATGCGCGGTTACTGTGCGATTAGGCGCTAGTGACTGGCGTTCACTGGCGCGCAGTGTTTATACGGATCCAGTGCCACTGGCAAGGGCTGCGCAGCTCACGGGGGGCGGTCACTGGATTGAAAAAGAGACAGCCGGTCTGTTTCGATCCAGTGTTGGATACTGGATTGAAACATATTTATATTGATACAGTGCTGAAATCCAGTGATGCTGGCTGTCATGTAAAAAGGCGACTAGACTCGAGTTCTACTGAACGAATGTAAAAGTAAAATATATTTAGTACTAGCTATTCATATCCGGCTTGCACGGGTTAAGGATCAAGTTAAAACTAAGTTTGTGCGGGGAAACAAATATTCCATTTTTGCCTCTAATAAATATAATGTTTCCATTCAATTCAGGTTGGATGTACGAGATGTCTAGGGAAGAAATGTGGCCTATGTTACCTACCGGGTCCTAAAGAATGGATGTGTACAGAAAATATATCGAGGGAAGGGGGTGGAATAAATGATGAGGAGGGAAATGTAGCCTATATTTTCCGCCAGGTTCTAAAAAATAAGTATGTAAAATTTGGGTGGAGAATATACATATTTTATAAATATGTATATATTCATATTTTCATCAAAGTTATTTTTGTTTCATGTACTTATATTCATATTTTCATTCATATAAATATACATATTTTCATCAAAGTTGTAAAATGCAATTAGAAACGCTTGGTTCAGTTCTGTGTGATTATTCATGTGAACGATTGAATTTTGTTTTCGGAATACAACTTAATAATACATAGCATAGTAATGAAGCAGGGTCCTAAAGAATACCTATGCAAATTGAGCCAGATATGTCATAAAAATATATATCCGGGGAAGGGGTGAGGTAAAGGGATAGGGGAGAATGTGGCCTATGTCTTCCGCAGAGTCCTAAAGAATAAGTATGCAACATTTGGGTCAGATCGGTTAAATGCTATAGATTTTTATAGAAAATATATTAGGGGAAGGGGGGGGGTAAAGTGGAAGGGGGGAAATGTGACATTTGTTTTCCGCAGGTTCCTAAAGAATAAGTATGAAATTTTTTAGTAAGAGATGTAAAACGATGTAAATTTAGTAAAAGGAATATATCAGGGGAGGGGAGGGGGGGGTAAAAGGGAGGGTAGAAATGTGTCCTATATTTTTTGCAGGGTCCTAAAAAATTAATTTGTAAAATTGGAGTCAAATATGATAAACAGTAAAGATTTGTATAAAAAAATATCGGGGGGGGGGTAAAGGAAAAAGGGGAAATGTGGCCATTGTTTTCCGCAGGGTCCTAAAGAATAAGTATGTGAAAATTTGAGTCAGATATATCCAACGGTATAGATTTGTATAGAAAATATATGGGGTTAGGTGAGAGAGGGGAGAAATGTTACCTACGTTACAGTAGCTGGCAAACATCTTGAAAATTTTCGACGAAGTGGGGGGAAGTTTGCGCATGTACCATTCCACCAACGAGACCCAAATTTTGTCTTCTGCGCATTCCCTCACTACGCCAAAAATTTTCAAGAAGTTTGCCGGCAACTGTACCCGCCGGGTTCTAAAGAATAAGTATGCAGAATTTGATTCAGATAGGTAGAACGTTGTAGATTTGTACAGAGAACAGATAGATAGACATTGAATTTTACAGGTACCTATAGATGTCTCTATTATATAGTTTCCTCCCTGGCTACCCCACCCACTCCTGTCAATATCAATACCTACTATCTAAAACATGTCGATATAAATGTGGATTTATAATACTATACTAATTGCCATACGCTCCAAGTTTTGCGTAGTATCCCGCGCAAAATATACGCACTCCGCACTCATCCCCTTGGCATCTGATCATAACATAAAAGTGTATAATATGCAAATTTAATGCCGTCCATTCAAAAATTCGCATCGTTCTTCCTTAGGACCTTGCGAAAAACATACAAAAGTAGGTATATTATATTCGCAATATGTCAAATCTTAGTAATCAAAATTGTAAGTTTCTATGTAAAAAATGAGCTGTATGCTCAGCGTATTAAAGTGTACAGAGATGAACTAAACCCATTATTTAGGAAAGGGGTTGGGTCACAGTGGAAGAATACCATGTTTATTTTATTTCTTTACGTGTTTATTTAATTTTCTATACATAATCTAGGTATGCTTGTCATCTTTAATAGTCTTTAAGAATAATACAGCTGACCTGGTGAAGACCTATTGGGATCAACGAAGGATCGAGACCACCTAGAAACGGATGGTGTTTATAGACTCAACTGCAAAGATTGCGAGGAGGTGTACGTGGGACAAACAGCGCGCACCATTTCCAAAATTCACAAACGAGTTTTCAAACTTGGCCAGCCAGGAAAATCAGTTAATCAGCGTTGGCTGAACACTTAGGTACTGGACACCATTATGCATTCGAGCCAAAGATCCGAGCGAGTTTGTGAAGGAATACAGCATCTGCAGAAACACTGCAAAAGTCGTATTCCTTTACAAGCTCACCGCATCCAGAATTGGTTGCCCAGCTTTGCTTCAACGCATCTTTCTAAGAGTTCCGGTAAGGTCAACCAGATCAAACACTATCCTGAATCTCCCCCAAACTCTTTTATAAACTTGGACCACTTCAACTCATCAATCCCTGATTAGGTCATGATTTTACGTGTATAATTCCACTGGCATAATACAAATGTAGGTATTATGTACATATATGCATGTGTGTTAAATGCACATATCACAAGCTAGATCCAATTTTCCCCGTCTCTTCTGATTCCCCCCTGTGGAAGATTGTAAGAATCTTATTTTATATTCACGTGTACCTACTTTGCTTGGATTACACTGTTAGCTATCCCAAGAAAAAAAACATGGCCCTGTAACGTTGTCTTCAATGTGCCGCACTATCTGTATTGTACTGCACTGCATATATAGTAGGTATGTATTATTAGCAAAGAGCCAAAGCAGCCTATACAACAAAACTAATAAAATGAGTTTATAAAAAAATTTGAATCATAATCAAACGCTTTGTAAGCCACAAGTGCCCGTACTTCAAAACTTCAAAATTGTGAACAGTATCACTACATTATTGCTACAACCATCTATAGTTTTTTTGACATAGTTTCGTTATAAAATTTTAGGCTACACATGCCTAAAACAATCTAACAATAAAATGACGTCCAACGAAATGTTAACACTCTCCCCGATTTTTTGTGAGGACAGTGTTATGTGCCGAATTTAATATGCATTTGTTAAATGTTTGAAAATATTAAAAAAAACATTAAATACATAATAAATAGTTGATTAATGACGACCTATAAACTTCGAAACCCACTATCTCATTTCATTGTAAAGGATGGTTTGGCTCTTTGTCACTCTACTGAGAGTAATTATTTGTATTGAGAGATTTTATTGTTATGCAATTTATTTTTTGCGGGAGGCGGAAATAACAGCATCCAAAATCAGATAAAATCCAGGTTGCTGTCCGGAAACACTAAATATTACTTTACAAAGCGTTCACGTATAGGTACAACTGAGACATGGGTACCGACTAAAAGGAACGCGAAAGCACTGGACGTTTTTGAAAGGAAAATTTTGCGGCGTATCTTTGGACCGGTTCGAGACAATGGATTTTGGCGCAGCGCTACAAAAATAGGCCTATATACTTTGTTAAGGAGTTAAGCGTCACAAAATTAATTAAATTGGGATTTAATTAAAGAAGTCGCGTGGAGAGAATGATTGAATAACAAGCTTCGAAATCCCTGCTGAAGCGAAGGAAGACCAAAACTAAGATGAAGCGACAATGATCTCAAAGATATATCTGCCTTGGAGTTCCAGAACTGTAGAGAGCTGGCACAAGACCGAGATCAGAGTGGAGGAAGACTCTTGAAAAGACGCACCAGGGGTTATAGACCCAACAGTGATGATGGTATTATTAGCGCACGTCATTATCGTAGGTAGGCACGGGTCAAACGCTTTAAGTTTGTATATATTGGACACTTATCTCGCATTCCCAGAGACGAATTTATGGTGCAGGGGTGTCTTGAGACAAGGGGCCCCCAAAAAGGATAATATCACAACGCAACGTTAACTACGAAAAGCAAAACATTTCTACATCACGTCTTATTACGCATATTTGCCTAAAAAGTTAAAGTCTCTATCTACACACAATCAACTCAGATATAGAGATGATGTTTAAGGTTAACTAGCTATCAATAATAACAGACGTGAAGTCTAAAGGTCCCAAGCCGACTGGACAAAGACCAAGCATACACGCTATCATGAATACCTGACAGTGAATGGTACCCAGGATCGTTCTAAGAGCAAAAGCTTCCATCAATTGTCTCCAGGTTGACATTTTTAACAAGCAGGACCGCGCTGCTCCGCGTGGGTAGTATAAACAGTGGCGAAGCGGTACGGCCGCTAGATCAAAGCCATTCACTGCCCCCACCTTAAGATACGTGTCTTTATTAGCAATAAACACAACATAGACAAAACAAAAGCATAACAATAGCAGATATGGCACCATATACAGATACATATTATAAAGAATATAACAATAATAATAAGAAAACAAAAAAAGCAAAAACAACCAAAACAAAGAAATAGAGTATAAAGAAGAAAACATTGATACATATTATAAAGACGAATCCCACAGGAGGCGGCGCCAGTGGATGGCTCAAGTCGGACTGACAACCCCGTGATGGGAAATGAAAAACAACACAAAAACACTAATTGGTATCCGATTAGGAAGGCACAGGACCGACAGACAATCCTCAGTGCAGGAGCAATGAATACATGAGAGTGTCATTTCTTATTTTTTTATTTGCGCTTTCTCTGTTGCTTCGGAAGCCCTTTGAAAAGCGAGGCCCGAAAATGCGACTTGCGCGACCCTATATTGCAGCCACCGTGTATTCCTACAGAAATAAAAATATCCCTTCACAACATATATATATATATATGGTAGGCAAAAATGGCTAAATAGTTTTATTTTAAAGACTAGTAATTTTGTTGTGGGGTTATCCACCCCCACCCCTCCCTCCCTCCCGCATAGCTATAAATGCGCGCGCGATTAATAAACACAATAATTAAAGTAAATTCAACAATTGCGGATACCTTTGATCTAGTTAAGTTGTTTTAACGAGCAAGAATTTTAGTGCAGTAGTATTGGTGTTATTTAAGTAAGGAATAATAATACTGTTTAACATACCGACAAAGTTCATAATAACAATTAGCGTGTGTTAACCCCTAATAATAGTGGTGGCTTACCAGGGCCGCCTTTGCCTTTCGATTCTTTTTTAATTTTTTTAAATGTTTACGTTAAGTTAACTTAATAATATAAGTAACTTAACTTATTATATTATAAAGTAAGTTAACTTAATAATATAATAAGTTACTTTAATAATAGTTCAACTTTTTGCAAAAAATAAGTCAGAAATAATGAAAAAATGCAAACTTTGATATTACACATCTCTATAACTATTGATAAAAGGTCATAGTTACTTGAACATTTTCGAATCATTATCAGGGTAGGAATCAACCTGCACTAGCTATGAGACACATATATAGCTCAGGGAACCTTTTTTGGGCGTATATTTACATGAATGATATTTACGTGAAAGGGACAAAATGTAAATATTTATAACCACTATGGCCCATGTCCTCGGACCAGATTGTCAATTTACCTATTTTAATGACAATGATGTTCCGTTTTTCAGTTGGGCGAATTTGAATATTCTCAACAGAAGTTCTCAAGAAGAAGACAGAAACACCTCTTTTCCCTTCCAATTTATCAAATCAACAATAGGGAATCCTCTCCCATTCCACGCATATGCTCAGATTATAATTACATCTTAAATTCAATAGATATTTTTGACACTAAATATGAAGAGTATCGTCATATGGTTAGGCAGATACTAGAAACTCGTCCCCCTCCCTGATCATGTATAGATATTATAAATATCACGAGCCCCTATGTCTAAAGTTAAATTGTTAAATGTTAAAGTTAAATTTGGAATAATCGGTTAAATGATGTTTTATCTGTCATTATTATAATGACTTATCAATGGTTATGTCCTATTCGTTTTATCCTTTAAATGTGGGAGACATTTAACTATTTTTTGTATTTCATCTTACCAAGCGATTGTGTCTCCCTGTTGGATGGCCGAATAAAAAAAAATATAACAAAATAAGGGAACGACCATAAAGCACGTGGTTCCATATTGAACTCTTTTCAACCCCTTCCTCCCCCCACGTAGCCCTAACGTGGCTTTTGTTTTTGACATCCCTCCCCTCCCCGACTGAAACGTAGTTTTTACTTCCTTTCTTTTAACTCGTGGCGCTGCTTGTCTGACTAAAAAACTTTGGATCGATTTTTAACCCTTTTCCCGTGATCCAATCGAGCTGAAACTTTGCAAGTAGACTCGTGGCGACGATCAAGAAGATCAAATTTTCGTTAAAAAATAATAATTATAGTATAATTTGGATTTTTCAAATTTTTAATGGTTTTTTAATACAATTCAGTAAGTTGTATGGAGATTCCGACGCGAAACCCGTAAATAAGAAAGGGAGTATTGTAAAAACTTGGTT
>JADDOH010004587.1:0-69075 GCA_016648135.1 Agrypnia vestita
GTACGCGGAAAATGTGGTTGCTTTAAATTCGGCCCCTCCATACCCAACGGCTCATCGGTGACTGATCCCATCTTCCTTCTCCCGACACGAGTTCCGGATACGTTGACCTGAGCCTGGATGCGCCTTTTCATGTTGGGCCTCTGCTGTGCAAAGTACCGCACCATCCCTCGCGTCAGTGTCTGGCGTCCGGGCTCAGAGCCAGTTTGCCCCCCGAATTCCAACTCCTCCAGGTTAAACTAAGTTAAACTACGGTATATATACTGAAGCTATTGTAAATATGGTCCCGGGCCACCTGTCAAGTCAAAAATATGCGAGTGGGGAGGGGGAGTTTCCTAGGCTCCCCAACCCTCGCCTGTGAGCAACTACAGCCCATTGGCCATTCTCGACACTACAGTGACTGCAATCACCCTCCCAGGTAGTACTTATTATAATCTGGTATGCATCAATACGTTCAATCCATTCCAGACGAGGGAAGACATCCGCACGGGTGTTGTGCCACCCGTGAAGAGCCCCCTCATACACTACGTACGAATAGATACATACTAATAAAATATAATATCCATACATATACTTACATATACAATACATAAATAAATACTTGTAATGGTTGGTTGCCATGTGGTTTCACGAGGCCATGACCCCTCGTATTAGTAGATGGAAAGGTGGATCTGGACAGTAGGGATATGCCTAGCCCCTGGCCAGGGATGTCGGTGTATTTTCTCCAAATGGTGTACATCTAGAATCCTGCCATCGATGATGATGGGATCTGCCTAATTATCTCCGACTGATGTGTAACTGGAACCCTGCCATCACTGATGAAGATGATGTTGTCACTATCGAAACGTCACCTGATGATATTTATCTGAACCACCGCTAGTGATGATGATGATGATGATGATACTATCGTAACGTTTCCTGACGATATATATCTGAGACACCGCCAATGATGATGATGATACTATCGGAACGCCTTCTGACTATATATGACTGGGACACCGCTAATGATGATGATGATGATGATACTATTGGAACGTCTCCTGACGATATATAACTGGGACACTGCTAATGATGATGATGTTGATGATACTATCGAAACGCCTCCTGACGATATATATCTGAACCACCGCTAGTGATGATGATGATGATGATGATACTATCGTAACGTCTCCTGACTATATATAGCCGAAACACCGCTAATGATGATGATGATACTATCATAACGACTCCTGACGATATATAGCTGAAACACCGCTAATGATGATGATGATGATGATGACGCTATCGAAACGCCCTCTGACTATATATAACTGGGACACTGCTTATGATGATGATGATGATGATGATACTATTGAAACACCTCCTGACGATATATAACTGGGACACTGCTATGATGATGATGTTGATGATACTATCGAAACGTCTCCTGACGATATATAACTGGGACACCGCTAATGATGATGTTGATGATGATACTATCGAAACGCCTCCTGACTATATATATAACTGGGACCCTGCTAATGATGATGATGTTGATGATACTATCGAAACGCCTCCTGACGATATATAGCTGAACCACCGCTAGTGATGATGATGATGATGATGATACTATCGTAACGTCTCCTGACTATATATAGCCGAAACACCGCTAATGATGATGATGATACTATCATAACGACTCCTGACGATATATAGCTGAAACACCGCTAATGATGATGATGATGATGATGATGCTATCGAAACGCCCCCTGACTATATATAACTGGGACACTGCTAATGATGATGATGATACTATCAGAACGCCTCCTGACTATATGTGACTGGAACACCGCTAATGAAGATGATGATGATGATACTATTGAAACGTCTCCTGACGATATACAACTGGGACACTGCTAATGATGGTGATGATACTATCGGAACGCCTCCTGACTATATATGACTGGAACACCGCTAATGAAGATGATGATGATGATACTATTGAAACGTCTCCTGACAATATATAACTGGGACACTGCTGATGATGGTGATGATGATGATGCTATCGAAACGCCGCCTAACTGTATATAACTGGGACGCGGCATATGAATAGACAAATAAATACCTAATTAGTTAATGAATCATCAATTAAATAAATAAATAGAAATGAATAATTAAGTTCGGCGTCGAGCACACGGGCCGCGCGATCCCTGGAAGTTCACACACATGCAGAGAAGGGTTAATTTGGGCAAATTAATTCGCCCCTATTATGGTCAGTACGGATTCGGCATGCAAACAAACACCTGTGGATAAAAGTATATTTAAAGTTTACGGTACAGGGGTTAACTTTCACTGTCGGCGCTCCTTCCGTCTCTGTCTGGGGTGTCGAACCCGAGACCATTCTTCTTAATCGTGCGCCACCTTTATATATCGTTATAATCTCAAAACGGAAAGAGGATGACATGACTTACCCATCTGCCGCCGATTATATCCATTCCAGTGCATCGTAGTTTCACTTTATGTACCTCACTTTATACCTAAGGATTGCGAACACTTGCCTTGCACGCGCATACGATTCACAGGCCCCTAATTAACTATAGTTCGCGACCTAACCCTTGATCCTGCCATCACGCGTTTTTTAAGTTTCAGTAGCTGGGGCTTAGTATCCAGCCTCTGTAACTATACGGTGTATATACTCTAACCAAACCGAAACTAGACATTATTTTCTTCTCTTTTAATTTATATTCCTCGAGATACCGGAATTAGACTCTAACTCGACAATTGTAAGTATTTATATATCTTAATAATACTGCAACATAGTCCTTATTTCCGTCTTACGCATCCGTACTTCCCGGGTCACCGAAACTAGACTCCAATTCTAATGATCATACTCTAATGATTATACGCACCGATATTTTTCATAAAACCCGTTACCCGTTATTTTCCGATGTTACATATTCTTATATTTATCCGAAATACCGGGATTAAGCTTTGAATCTAGGATTCCATCCATTTATAAGTTTTAACAAACCCATGAAGCAACCACTTGTCCACTTGTTGTTGTTAAAGAATTGATTGCTTCTATAATAAAACCCCACTAGTCTACATCTTTATAAGGTCAATACATATTACTTTTAGGGTCCGCCGATTTAGTTTTATTCTTAATATTATCCTTAATATAAATTTATTATCATCTCGAATATTTGATATCTACTCTCCGGCAAATTTTAATATAGTTTAAATCATTTTAATATAATTTATCATTTTAATATAGTTTAGAAATAACGGGATTCTGTAATTTCTACAAGTATAACCAACCCCAATCTTACCGAATCCATTTTATGTAGTGAAAGACGCGGGACTTATATTCTTCCTAAAATGTAAAATGAACCCGGTCTAGATGAAACATCCTTATTTAGTTTCAGGACAACGAGGTTTACGCGTTCCACGAGGAATATGATATAACCCGATCTAAACGAAGGTAATTGTATATAATTTTAGGACAACGGAACTTACAAATTTCATAAGGTATATCGTGAAGCCAATCTAGGCGGAGACACTACGTATATTTTAAACAGAGTAAGAGTTTAAATTTTACTATCAAGTCTAATACACCGCAAGAATGTCCTAGGCATAGTAAACAAATTAGCGGTCAAAACTGTAGTGTTTCTATGTTCACACGTTTTAGCTCAAAACGAATACTATAATTTTCACATTTATAATACAAGACGCGAATTTCTAAACGAAACATTTTAAATTAGTTCTAATCGAAATCTACATGTTTCATATTTATTAAATGAAGGCGCGAATTCTAAACGAAACACTAACATTGTTTAAAAACGGGACCCTATATTTATATATGCTTAAAATGAAACGCGGATTCTCGAACGAAAGCATTTTGTATAACTAAATGTAACGAAATCTTATATAGTTTATAAATAAGAAGACCCGGCCCCAGGCGGTTTTTATATATTTTCAATATAACGAGGCCCTACAACATCTTTATAAGTAGAATACAACCCCGGTCTATCGAAACAATGTACTAGAAGTTTTTATATGTTTGAATACATGATATACGTTTTTTTTTATACGCGTTTTTATACGCGAGATTTACGTTTTCGTACAATACAAAGTAACCCAAATTATACAACCGCGAAGTTTACATCACTCCTAAAGTATAACCAGAACTAATTGAAACATTTTTTCATAGTTTAAGTCCGCGAGGCAAATATCTTTCATAAAATATAAAATACCCGAATCAAATTAAACATATTTTTACCTTATAGACTTTCCCAAACGCGCGTAATAATCCCGGCCACATGAAACGTTTTTATATGTTTTAATAGCGCGGGACCTATGTTTTCCTATATAATATAAGATAACCCGGGCCGAACGGAAGCAATTTTATATACTTTATAAAATAGTGAAACTTGTACTTCTGGAAAACCGTAAATAAACCCCGACCCCCACGAGATTATTTTATATAATTTTTTAGAATAATGAAATTTCATACATCTGTAAAATTGTAAATAAGTCCCGATTCTCACGAGATTATTTTATATAATTTTCTAGAATAATGGAATTTTATACACCTGTAAAATTGTAAATAAGTCCCGATTCTCACGAGATTATTTTATATAATTTTCTAGAATAATGGAATTTTATACACCTGTAAAATTGTAAATAAACCCCGATTCTCACGGAATTACTCTATATAATTTTAAACGAAATGAAAATCTAGATTATTATGGCTGAACCTGATACCCCGCGAGATCAGCTATATATTTTTCACTAGACCTATTTTTAATCCCAGAATTTATTCGCTATAATTTTAACGGACTCTTACTATAAAACATAAACAAAAAAAAATATTAAAATAAACTAAATATTCTTTCGATAACTAAAATAAACCCGGTCTAATCGAAACATTTCATATAACGAAATATTATATGCCTTACAAATGTAAAAATTAAAATGAGACCTCGCGTATTTAGCAAAGATAGGTATTTTATAAGACTTATTTAAAATCGAATCTGTTAGTAACAACTCCCTTATCTTTTAACAACTTCCCGCGTGTTTAGCATAAAATAGGTATCTTTATAACGCACAGCTAGTTTCCAGAGATCCGCCAATACTATTCCTGTATACTTAGTAAAACGAAAAATTAACTAAATTTGAACCCTAGCGGTTCCTGAAATTCTGCGAGTATTATTCTGTGAACCTAGTAAGACGATAAAAATAATTAACTTTATAGAACGTAGTGATTCCCGAAGTTCTGATATGCCAAATTAATTTCCTTTATAAAATAAAATCAAACCCGTACTCTGAGTTAAAACCCTTTTAACAGGACCTCGCGTATTTAGCATAAGATAGGTATTTTTATAAGACTTATTAACAATTTCCCGCGTGTTTAGCATAAAATAGGTATCTTTATAACGCACAGCTAGTTTCCGGAGATCTGCAAATATCAGTTCTATATATGTCGGACTAATCAACTTAATAAAGCGCAGTAATTTCTGAAGTTCTAATATGCCAAATTAATTACCCTTTATAAAATAAAATCAAACCCGTACCCCCCTTTTCTTTTATCGTGAGCAATCAACAATGTCGAAGAGTATAATTACCCGTGCACCACTTTCACTTGAAGCTAAACTATAATTTTCAAACACTGGGACACTCTAAGTCGACGGTAATTATCACTCACGGTAATTATCACTCAAAAAAACAACCGACGCGGATTTCGCACCCCCGTAGATCTCCACACCAACTGCCTGAATTCTGACTCCGCGTTACCTCTAAGACCCCTCCCAGCAGCCAAAGGTCCTAAGTCGTGTGTTTCCAGGATTTTCAATATCCTACTTTCCTTGATACCCAAATCTTTGTCCCTTAGATTCAGTTTGGCAAAAAAAACACATTCCCTCTTGGATATGTCAGTTGACTCCACCTTTTCTGTTGCTGTCTCTACCTATGTTTTGGGGCGGACTCGGTGGCTTCGGACGATTTAAATTCGCTTCGTAAGCGCGATAATTAATTTTTAATATTTAATTTCTAAGTTCAATCCATATTGTCGTTTGATCAACCGTAACCACAATCTATCGGGTACTCCCCTAATCATAGTTGATGTTTCTTCATTATCTACCATTATCATGTCCCGTTCCCTCGTATTTTCACTCGTCTTTATCGGAAATTTAACGATCCTTGGCTGCTATATCATTGTATCAATTTCCCTACACTCACCATGTACACACTGCATACCTAGATATAACAATCGTTCAAAGGTACTATACCTAATTTTAAATTAATTTTGGGCGATCTTTTCTCGTGGATCATCCAATGAATCCTGTCTTATGCCCGCGGCTCCCCGCGCACAGGGACGTATTAGGTTCCTCCGTTGCGGAATTTAAACATAATTTGTAACCATTTATTATTATTTTTATTGGCAGTAAGATTGATCCACAAAATAACTATGTTACATAGACAGTGAATATTCTCGAACAATATAATACTGGAAGAGTACTATTCGCTATAACACAATAAACTATTAATGTAAGTTAAAGTAAATTTTTAAATTCAGTGGAAAAATTTTAAGATCGTTTTGCTTTTAATTTTTCCCAAAACAAAATAAATAAATAAACACACAAATACACACTCACACAACCCCACTATTGGACATGTTTTTCTTATTCTTTTATCGATCGTATGTATGTGTCTTCGCGTAATTGGCCCAAAACTCTGTACATCAATTATTGTTTTTTCTTCAAAGATTGATTAATTATATGGCTGTAAGAAACCCAATAAATGAAAATAAATAAAATAAATAAGTAAATAAACCTCCAGTGCCGCAAGCAAGGCGTCGGATTAATTCAGTGCTTATTTATTGCCAAGGTACTGGACGCCTCCGCTGATAACTATATACCACTCACCATGTTCTTAGAGGTGTGTTGAAAGATTGCTAGTGTCTGTCGAATCGGTCTCAAGTAGTTGTCTGTATTTGTACGTATATCATTATTACATGCTCTTGCTATATCCGTTCCACTTCATATTATTGCTCTTCCCGTCTTTGAATTACTATCACACTATGTTCTCCTATGCTTTTGGTATTTATATACTTGCTTCTTCGCGTTATATTACATTTACTCCCAATTATATTTGTTTCATTTATCCATCCATCTATAAGATCCCCATACGCTTTATCCTTTTATTTCATGTGTATATGGGCCGCAAATTCATATTATTTTATTTACAATATTCTTATCTGGATACACTTGTTCAATTATGTTTTGTGGGTTATTACTACCAAACCCGGCGAAATCTGAGCTAGAATAGCCAATCGTATACACGTTATCCGTTCTGATGAGACTACGCTAATGTCGGACAGGTTTGTAGTGATTACATAGTTAATATATTGTATCTATATTTGAGTATATTCTTTTCTTGTCGTGCCATTAATATGCTTACACGTTATCGTTATCTCTTTCCTAACTATATATACCGTCATTGCGCAATTTCCTATCTGTTGTAAAAGCCTGAAGAGCGTTAGTCTACAGATAAATATAATAGAATTATTATTAACTGTTCTATCCGCCCACGTTATCCGACTCCCGCGAAACGAAAATGAATCATTATTCGCTTCTCGACAGAGCGTTAGTCTACAGATAAATATAATGGAATTATAGTTAACTTTCCTATCTGCCTACGTTATCCGATTCCCGCGAAACGAAAATAAATCATTATCCGCTCAGTTAAGGTCACCCCTCTGGTACATCGTATACGTTTAATCCGTGCTTCACGGCCAATTCCTATAAATTATTTATGGGGCGTTTTCCTCTCGCGATCCCCCGATTAGGACCTGCCTTCCTTGCTTTCGCTTATATCTATGCATCTCTGTTGCACGGGAATCCACTCGAGATGAAGATATACGGCTCTTAAACGGTTTCAAAAACCCAGCAAAAAAGCCCATAATTCAGAAACCTCGTGGAACTGTCAATATCATCGTCACCTTAGAGTAGACGTTAATCGGTTTTTTAACGGCCCAAACTGCAATAACCGCGACCCAAATCTACGAAAACCGTGTTCAGCATTTTTTATGGGAAGCACATGTGGACCGCTCGGACCGCATCGATCGTCAACCATTTGTAACAAACACGGCTTTACCACAAGATTAATATGATTTATAAGAATTGAATAGTAACTGCCCGTAACCTATACCCGATCAATCGCTACTAACTCCCTCCCAATACTAGCGTTTCATCATCCCCAAATTTTTGTAGCCCCAATACTCCGCCAGGTGGGCTTAGCTCAATTTTTCCCGCGTAGCATTTAAATCATCTTAGAGTTCAAAATAAAAATAATAAAAAAAAAAAAATCTATAGAAACAGGTGATTCATCACAAAGTTTCATAACTTCCGCTTCAGGGCCGGTTTTGTCCAGTCTTAGACAACCTTTCCGCTTTTTTTCTTCCTCTCTTGTGATCAATAGCCTTACAACTATATTGTTAATATCGGGTTTGGAACTTTTTTGCTCATCAAATAACTCCAAATTTATTATTTCCATCTTGCTATTTTTTGAGTGGATTCTGTCAGTAATTTCCCATCTTCTACGTTTCTGCTGATGTTATTTTTGGTCCCGATATCTGTGAGTTTGCTTTGCAAATTAAATGCATATCCTTGAGTTTCTTGTGCAAATAATCATGTGTGGCATCATGCTTTTCAATTTCTGCACATTCTTGAGCATGCCAGTGTGCTTTACGTAATAAAATAAACTCAACTAATAAATTTAATTTGTTATATTTTATTCTTGTGTAAAATTTTCCACCCACTAGTGGTAACGGTGGTGGATAGCCCTTGGTGTCACATCTAAAATATGCGAGTTTGGTGGGGGTGGCTGTGCGTGGGTGGGAGTGAGTGACCAAAATGTGCTTTCTAGCACATTGTTTTGTTATGGGAAGGCCGCAAATGCTTCAGATTGTTTCAAAATAATCATGCCACTGTGTCAGTGAATCTAGAAGGTTCCGGAGAAACCTGCTTTAGAAAGTTCTTGAAGGAGAAGGTTCTAGAAAATTCCCGAAAGTTCTAAAAGGTTCTAAACTGAGTGGCGGAATGTGACGGTTTATCTATAAGGCTCCTGTACATTCCATAAATTTCTTAAAAGTTCTGGAAGGAGAATGTTCTAGAAGGTTCGCAATAGTTCTATGACGATCCAAACAGTGTACTAAAAATCTACGCGTGCGAAGCCGCGCGGGTACAGCTAGTGTATTATCATTCTATTTCTTTTCTGTGAAATATTGTTCTCATTCCTTCTTTAACATGTTGATTTTTCTAAATTCTCTTTCAGATTATTTTGTTTCTTCAGGTTTTTGTAATTTAAACAGTTTTACTATTACTACGGATCAAACAACCGGCCCTTAATGATTTATTTAATTTGTTTCAGAATGTTTTCGATTGAAGTAAATGATAAAATGATGAAAATATGATTAAATATGAATGTAGGTTTATTAGTGCTTTTCAATGTACTGCTCTACGAATTACCGTTCGCATTTCAGGATTTACTTTGATGAATGAACCAATCGGTGTGTAATTTATCAAACCTGGAAGAGCCATTACGAATGCTTGGGTTGGATCAGAACAATCCAACCAATTACAATTATTTATTTTCAGGTGAATAATCGTTTTTACGAAAAGGTTTTTGGTAAAGTGTACATTTTATTAATTTTGAACACGTTGTTTAAGGTTGTCCAACATTAATTAAGTTCTCACAAACATCACAATAATAAATTGTTTTAGTCGAGGAACTGAATAAACAATTATTAACAGTTAATAAATAATTAATAAAGCGTAAGTAACATTAAATGACATCCTTTAAGATGATCATTAAATTATGTGAAAAACATTAACTTTGTTTTCTCTACGTGAGTTTAAAAATATTTGTATATTTTATTACTTTAACTAGCTGTAACCCATCAAAAATGACGTTTTTTTACATGTCGGTTCATAAAGAACAAACAAAAAGGATAAACACAAAAATTGTATAAAAAAACGAAAAATAAAATTCTAAAAAAAATTTTTTTACTTAAAAAAAATACTATTAAGAAGTTACGGACGTTACACGAAGTTACGGAAACAGACAGAAAGGTGAAGTGTTAAACTGATTATTTTCAAATATAAAATTTTTACCTAGGTAGGTACTTGTTTAGTTCGAATATAAAAAAATAATTGGTTAGTTGACAAGATGAGCTGAAGTTACTGGTGTAAGGTTGGTTGCAACGGAAATATTGCGAAAACTCAATATTCCGCATTCCGATAAATTCTAATTATAAGTTCAAAATGTCTGAAATTATGTAATAAGTCGGTTCAAAATACATTCTTGAAATGCCATGACGAAATAATGACATGTAGTAATGGAAATAGTTACGTTAGTGACGGACATTGTTAAATACAGAATTACGCTTTCTGATTAATTCTAATTGAAAGTTCAAAATGTCTGTCCTTATATAAAAAGTCGGTGAAAAACACATTCTTGAAGAGCCATGACCAAAAAATTGAACTGTAATATCGGATAAAGTTACGTTTGTGATGGATATTGCTACATAGAGAATTATGTATTTTGATGAATTCTTATTGTAAATTTTAAATGTTTGTACCTTATATAATAAGGCACAGAAATATAAATATTTCTCAAAATTAATTGTGTAATTTGATATTTGTATAAAAGCTATTTTCTTAACCATTAAGAAAATGTTGTATAATTTTCAATTTGTGAAAATACAGCACTATTAATCATGATCGTATCAGGTTTCTACAGATTTGTTTTCATTTTTGGAATTGATCGACATCCTATTAATCTTTAATCTACTTGGGAAACTTACATAAAGCAAGCGTCGAGACAACTACCGACCGAAGCGCCAAGTTGGAAAACAGAATGAAAATATATTTCAAGCTCTCTTTTAGAGACCACTTTGATTGTATCATAAAAAAATTGTATTCTGTGTATTAGTTTATAGGGAAATCACCCCATGTAAAACGTAACCAACAATTCTAGGACTAATGACATCACGCGACAAAGATGAGGCGAAGGGGTATCACAACTCGCGACTTTGACAGGTCAGCAAAGCGACAAGAGCTAGGCAGCGGACACGTCATATACACACAAGTACAGTTGCTGGCAAACTTCTTGAAAGTTTTTGGCGTAGTGGGGGAATGCGCAGAAGACAAAATTTTGGTCTCTATCGTGGAATGGTACATGCGCAAACTTCCCCCCACTACGCCGTAAAATTTCAAGATGTTTGCCGGCTACTGTACCTCAGAGTATTAAACAGAGCTAAAAACGCATAGCTAGCAGACACTGTCACATATAGGGCATTAGCTGGCCTACATTAGAGAATCCAACACAAAGGAAATGGCACGAGCACTTCCATTTATGCTGATCAGAAGAAGTTCGGTCTTGCACAAGAGCAAACGTCAGCGATACACGACTAGGCCAGACAAAGGAACAATCGTGTATATAAACCCTACTTTAGCCGCTCCCCACATCCAATAGTCCACAGATCCTCACACAGTGACGGCATACTGCCGCTCTCGGCGCCGGGGGAAGGTCAGACCTACGCCAAAGTACTGAACTCCGTCGACATTACGAACACACCTCGCTGCCCATTAGAAACTACGCCACGATGTCACCTCTTCTCGTACATCGGAGTAACTGACCATGGAAAATATTACGATAAAGCAGAGCTACGCAGCCACCACTGGACGATCTACACTACGCAGAACTATGAAGTCATAAAGGAAGCTTCTACCATCAACATCATCGTCATCATCAACATGGAGTCTCTCATTATTCACACGGTGTATTAGGGACCTTGTGAATAATAAATAAAGCACTGAGATCACTCTCTCATTTACAACTACCACCACCTCATCCCTGAAGTGGTGACGCCGACGTGTAGTTGACCACCTTCATCCCTAAAAGTATTTATAATAAGAATTACTCATGACTTTAAAAAATTCTCTACATATCACTAGTACGAAGCCTCTTGGAATGTTTATCCGTTATTTGGATACCTTATTATAAAACACATGTTACAAAAGTCGAAAGAGTGCAAAAAAGTTTCTACGTATATTGTCGTGTAGAGCTGGTCAATACAGAAATCTTCGCAGATAAGAGGATCGTTTTGCCTTTTTAAAAATGCACAAACTGGACTTCCTACTGAAAATATCCAATCTTGTTGGTTTGGCCGATATGTTGATGAAGGCGGAAGTAGGAGGTGTGGCTAACTTGGACCGCAACTGTGATGAAAATCTGCCAATTCTCATCATTCTTGATCCTTTTAATCTGTACCTAAATATCAACATCTCCCACCGTCTGCCGTAAACGCCTAATTTTAGGCAATCACCGCATAAAAATGTTTTTTTCCGTCTCCCGCTCTGTTCATACCGCAACGATTTTAGTCTCTCCGCCTCGCTTGATTTGAACGCTTTTTCCTCCGCATCTTGAAACAATATATGTTACCACTCATTTACCATCCGCATTTTGAATTAAGAGTGAAAATGAAGAAGATTCACAAAGGAGAAAAAAGAAAAAAGGAGAGAGCGGCATTCTGCTAATCCCGCTTGTCATCTCCGTCAATTTCCAAGAGGTAAGATTCTTGATTCTTTTTCTTCATGTGACATAAATTTGTATGTTGAACCCCGTATGAGAAATCCGGAGTTCTTTAAATTAAGTCAGCATCCTAAAAATGTTTGTTATTTTTCTCTTATCACAAGAATGTATTATATATACAATACATACTGTGCTGACGCTAACTTTGAAGCTGATATTCTTGCAGATACCCTATCATCATTAAAAAAATCACTCCTGCATAACATTTTCTTGACAATAACATGAACCCATTTAAAACATAAAATCTCTTAATTTTTACTTCTCGCACATGATCACTTTATATTGATACACTTACTATATATAATATAAGTACATATACATACTTTATACTATGTACCAGTGAAAAATCACGGGATAAATTAATTTCAGGATTTGAAAGCTGAAAATTCTTGAATAGAAATCCTCTTATCACTCTAAAATTTTTTTACTTCCTTTCTTTTAACTCTGCTTTGTCTGCTTGTCTGACGAAAAAACTTTGGATCGATTTTTGACCCATTTCCCGTGATCGAATCGAGCTGAAACTTTGCAGGAAGACTAGGTGGCGACGCACACTGTGATATATTCCAAATCTAGCGGAACTTAATACAATGTACACTAATTTAATTTTTATCTCCGGACGTACTGAATAGATTTTTATGAAACTTTTCCTGAATGTTCATATATATATTCTTTATATGTACTAAGATCTATTCAAATTCATAGAGTTTCATGCAAGAAAAAAAAACAAAAGTCGGTTCATTCGACTTATATTTGCACAAATTAAGCTTGTTTTATATACAACATGTCACGTAATTAACGCAAACCCTGAAAGTACTTTGTTAAGAATCGGCTATTGGTTTAAAATGTTTAAGCAACCATGACCTAATATCAATAGTTATGGACTTATGCAATATCAAAGTTTGCATTTTTTTTCAATATTTCTGACTTATTTTTTGAAAAAAGTTGAACTATCATTACAGTAACTTATATCGATTATGAAAAATTTATTTGCTTCAATACAACTTAAATAAAATGATAAAATCCTTGTAAAAAATAACTTATTTCAATTTTTGTAATTAATCGAATCTTGCGAAGGGTGGAACTCTGTTTTTGCTTTCTTGACAAGATGGTAAGCTGGATAAATATTTAAATTTTTACCCCTCGACTGTTGTCTCAGTGTGTTATACTGGTGGGTACTTAATTTGGCATTGACCATTAATGTCAAGGCGGCTTCTAGAGAGAGTTTGACTCTGGTACTCCAAAAATTCGTCTCGCTTTTTTTATTCGAGTAGCTCAGTAAGGAGACTCAGCAGCTTCCTCTTTCATTAGATTGACTGCATCCCTTTTCCCGGATGATCTCAGACTAACTTCAGTGGCTACCGTTAATTCTTCTAGAGTTTTTGTAGAAACTAGATCTATGATTTTTCTCTTTTGGATTTTCGAAATACATTTTCGAATGACTTCCAAGGTCTACCTGATCTTGTACAATCTCGTAAACCTGCTGAACTTGAGAAACTGAAGTCGAGAAACTTAGAAGGCAATGATACTATATATTCAAACCACCCATCATGTTCAGCCAAAAATTTCAATAATTTTCTACAGCTTTTCTCCAACTTCGCATCTATTTTTGCGCTAAGACTGCTAACGTACATTTTTAGTTCTCAAGGCGTGCTTTCGATTCAACCTGGTTGTGTTTTTGTATTATAAAATTCTAAATGCACCAGTTTTGATCCTTTTTTGCCACTTAAAAGCCATACTTAAAATATTTATCTTTTCATTATTGTAGGTACTCCTAAAGAAAATTAAAAAATATTGTATGAGTGTCGAAAACACGTGCCGCCAAATTTGATGAAATCTTACAGAATATGAACCAAAGCAGTAAATAAAATTATTTTCTCGTTGGGTACCCATGGATATTTTTTGTAAAATCAAAGCAAAGTCACACTTCTTCAAAAATATTACAAATTCGACATGTACAAGTAAATGGCTTTGTATCTGGCAATAAAATATATATATTGTAATACAGTTTACTTTTTAAAGTAGCCATAGACGTGAAGATAAAATATATATGTGTATTAGTAATTGTACTTCGAAATAAATTCACTTTATTCTTGATCACAATGACTCAAATTAACGAACAAATTTGCTATCAGAATGACGGCCTATGCAAGTGTCACTTTGCCAGGTTGCTACATGAAAACCGGTGCTGTTATATAGCAAATAGTTATCAAAACATATAGTCTAGGTAATTAGCTACTGTGTATATTTTACTAATTTTTATTTGCTTGCTTTTTAATTTTTGAATAAAGTTCCGCTATGCGAATATATTACAGTGTGGCGACGATAAAAATGATCTAATAAATTTTTGTTTAAAAAATTTACATACAAATGAGAAAGGAACCCGACGCGTGGAGAAGGCGAGAAACCTGTTTCACCTAGTCTGACTCGAGCCATGGGTCCGATCAGTCGGCTATAGGTTGATACAATAGGTAGAATAGGTAGTATATAAACTTTACTTTATGGCCTCACTGGATTTTCTTAAAAAAAGTATCCTGGTGTAGCTAAGTGCCCTGATGGCAAATCTGAAATCAAAATTTGGCGGTCGTTTAGATATATAGATATATATAGAAAACAATATAATATATATATAATATATAAATAATATATATATTATATATATATATATATATATATATATATAGACATTTGACGGATTACCGTCATGTCTCGCGTACGCACTGTCGCGGTGTTTGCCTCTCATCTATTAAATGTTGGGATAAGAATCTTAAGATCGCAATATTGCTATTTCCAGAATACGGCCGATAATCATGTTACTTAAATTTCATGGAGACAATATATTATTTTATATATAAAGAATTATTTCTTAGAGATTTTTAGGTTATTCTTATATATTTTTCTGTATTTTCATGATAACAAGATTGTTATAATGGTGTTTGCTATCACAAATCAAAAAAGATGGGACCTACTTAATTATTAGTAAAAAATTCTCCGTAATTAGATATAACAATTTTATTTTAAATAATATTTATCAAATCAAAGTATCCTTTGATCTTGATGAAAAAATCCTTTTTAGTACATCCTAAAAATAAATATTTAATATTAACATACATTTAAGTTAAATGATTATAATATGTATGTATAAACATTTAACTTCTCCGCTAGTGCCTATTTACCTATTTTATTTCAATAAAGAACTGCTTTGGTAACTTTAAATTGGCCATTAAATCTAATTTTGCTTTGATATTTACCGACGTGAATCAAAATAATATATAATTTATCAAAATTACTTAATTTTTTTCTACTTAACTGAAAATTGGTAATGATTTTTCCAACATAATACCTGTCTTGGAATTATTCCAGAGCCCTTACACATTTATACAACAAAAGATTTCATATTTTAATTCGTAATTTCGTATTACGTTTTGAGTCCTTAATTACGGTTCTCGTAAATACTTGAAAATTGGCAAAGAATGTGAACAATGGGAATAAAAACTAATTTAAAATATTCCTTTTAACAATGAAATCACAGTTAATTTTTTCAAGTCTAATTTAATTATTTAATTCAAATCATTACTTACGGCCGTCTGTGAATAAGGTTCGAGATATTTTATTAAAATCTAATAATTATGAAATTTAACGCAAAGGACAATTAACAAAGGTTAAAAATGACCTTTCAGATTCGGAACCCAAAATTAGCTTGGAAATGTATTTTCATTTAACATACATATTTATTTTATATAATATTAAAGAAGATACAAATATATTGAAATATAATTAAGATTAGGATGAGTTTATAGACAGGACATTACATACACTACAATATTTCGTACTTATGTAAACAAAATTAATTGACTTAAATATATTTTTATTTTTTACTGCAGAAAAACACTCACAAGAATTCCATCATTCAATCACATAGATATGCCAACGCCAACAGTGCGATTCCAACTGGACAACGTTGGTCACGGATTCATTGCATTTCATATGAAATGTATTTATCGTCTCTATTGTCATTACGTGCCATAACCCATCAAAAATGACGGTACATTTACATGACGGTTCCTAAGGAATAAGTTTGTATGTATTTATTTTATTTAAAAAAGAAAATTCTTCTTTTTTTAAATGTGTTAAAATATAGGTAAAGAGGGCGTAATCCAAGAATATAGTTCTATGATTTATACAACAGATCCGTCTGAAAATAAGTATTTCTCGATATAATTGAATGTCTTGATTACAAAATTAAAGATGATTGACGCTAAATTAATAGTATTGAATGAAATACTACACTTTAATGCTTCGAAAATTGTACCATACATTTTGAATGTTAGTAACTACTTTAAGGACTATAGAAAAAGGTATACAGAAGAAAAAGCGCAGAAAATAAAGAAAAAAAATATTATGCAATATAAATTTTGTTTTGTTCATGGTATGTTCACACATCATAAATATAATTAATAAAATATAATTATGAATTAATAATTTTTTTGACTTTGCTTAAAAAATATTTTAGAAAAAATCTTTTATTCATAATAGCAAAAAGTACAAAATATCAATAGAATAATCGCATTAATTTAATAAACCAAGCAATGTAATTTTTTCTTAATAAAAATAATCGTGATCTAAATTAAACAAATCAAATCTAATAACCTAACCTAACTAACTAAACCTTATAACTTAACCAAAACTAACCAAACCAAATAACCTAATCTAAACTAACCAAACCCAACCAAATAACATCACCTAAACTTACCAAACCCAACCCAATAACCTAACATTAACTAACAAAACCAAATCTAATAACCCAACCTAAACTATTAACAAAATACAAAATGTTCCTACGATCTATTGAACTTTAAGGACTTTAGAAAAAGGTATACAGAAGAAAAAGCGCAGACAATAAAGAAAAAAAATACTATGCAATATAAATTTTGCTTCGTTCATGGTAACACAACACATAATAAATATAATTATGAATTAATAAATTCTTTGACGTTGCTTAAAAAATATTTTAGAAAAAATCTTTTATTCGTAATAGAAAAAAGTACAAAAAATCAATAGAATAATCGCATTAATTTAACAAACTAAGCAATATAATTTTCTCTTAATCAAAATAATCGTGATATAAATTAAACAAACCAAACCTAATAACCTAACCTAAACTAACCAAACCACACCTAATAACCTGACCAAACCAAACCTAATAACCTCATCTAAACTAACTTAACCTTATAACCAAACCAAAACTAACCAAACCTAATGACCTAACCTAAACTAACCAAACCCAACCTAGTAACCTAATAACCTAAACTAACTAAACCAAATCTAATAACTCAACCTAAACTATTAACAAAATACAAAATGTTTCTACGGTCTATTGAACGTAGGACCTTTTTGTATTTTGGGAAGGGAAGAAGGAAAAGGAAGGATGAATATTTTCATCATATTTATTTTATCTATAAATAAAAAATTTATTATGTAAGTTGTGTCGGACAAGAAAAAACCGGTGGCCCTTAATCGGGCCTTTTTTACCAATCTCCATATGTTGGCACTGATGAACATTTTATTAAAGAAAAAAGTGATTTTTTTGTATTTTGATTTTTTAGAATTAATTATTGCATTTTTTATCACATGAATTGTGAGCGCGAGCGCGCAGATGGGCAAGAATAAATAAAACCCTTTGGGTATGCCTAGCGCGCTCGACGCATTTTTTATTAAAAATAACCGAAGTTATTTATTGTAATTTTTGCATGTATGTTTATTTTTGACATCACTGGGAGGTCGTTATCGGATTAATTTTGTTGTTAAAAATGTTTTTATGTATGTTGTAAGCGATGTAAGAAGAAATCGCGGCGGCATGATTTGATTCTTGAAAAAGATTTTAATCTTCCCAAATCGTAATATTGGGCGACTGCAGTACGGTATCGCCACAGTCCGGGGGCATCGGTTTTACCCTCTAGCGACATCAGTACCGTGCCGAAGTCGCCATTTTATCGGTACCGTGCCAAAGTCGCCATTTTTATCAAACACAATTCAGTACCCTCTTGCGACATCGGTACCGTGCCGAAGTCGCCATTTTTATACAAAAATTATAAAATGTAAAAATTAATATGATTTTGTTCGCAATCACTTGTATATGGCTTTACATAATTTTATGTAGAAAAAATATTGAATTTGTGTAGCCAGGCTCGCCAGAGAGACCAAATATACGAAATTATTGCACCCAGCTTGGCGAGTCTGGCCCCCTTTTTACCGATTATCTCCATGAAGGATGAACCTGAGAGACATTTGTTATTGAAACAAAAGAAAGATAAAATATAAATGTGTAAAAATAGTATGTTATAACTATAGTAGAATGTTTAGTTACATGTTTATTAATATTTTGAATACGGGACCACTGCTCATAGAGCTGCGACTCGAATTATGAGTAGTGATCCCGCCGTCAGACAGAGGTCGGTGTCGTCGGTTTCCGAAATGCCGACCTCTGACTGGTCGTTGAAAATGCGCCTGGGCGTGCGGGCCCTGATTTTTTGATGAAATAAATTACGTGGCGCAGGAATCCAGAATTTAGTTCTGCTCCTGCGTTCACCTCCAGATCTACTTGCGACTTTCTCTTCTTCTCTACTCGACTCCTGCTTCAGCCTTTGGACCGCTCTAAGATTCTCAGCGAATTTTTATACGATCTCGCTTTCGTCTGAGAATCTGCGATATCGGTGCCATCAGGTTGACCTGACCGTAAGGCGGTGGAATCACCCCATATTTTTGCGCGTTCCCGTCCGGAACATAAGTCTTGTATGTTGTCTATAATTTAAATATTTTTTTCAGATATTGCCTATGAAATGTCAAAATATAAGGTACAATTTTCGAAATTTTAAAGTGTAATATTTTATTTAATACTTCTTATTATTCAAGCGTCAATTATCTTTAGTTTTGTAATCAGGACACTTAATTATATCATGAAATACTTATTTTCAGACGGAGCTGTTGTATGGACCATCGGACTATATTCTTGAATTTAGCCAAATCGAGAATCTTATACATATAAACAGCGACAGTTGACGAAAACCACAGAAAGCGAACCATAGAAACTGTATCATAAACAAAGTGCGAAGAAAGATGCGATAGGGAGATAAGTGGAATATTTTAGTACAAATCAAAATAATGTTTGTGTTTATCGATTGGTGTTTAATTAAAGTTTGGAATAGTACAAAAACGTTTCATTTTAGTTCGGTGAACTCGTGAGAATATTTACTCAGGATTTGATGTCGATCTCTTGATCTTCTTGGGCGCTATTAGAAGAATTCATTTGTCTAGCGACGCCGGATGATGTGGCCTGCCAAAGTTTTTGAATTTCTCTTGTATCTTGTATCTTAGGTAGGTTATGTAAGTCATCATTTTACACAATTATTTTTATTGAGTTAAATGATGAACTTTAAACGTTAATATTACGTGAAACGAAGTGAGATGGAGGTAATCCACAATATCGTGTGTTCAACAGAGATCAATCATCGAGCCGACATACGTCACGAAAATTATTAGGCACGTTATTAATGGCAACACAATTATGAAATTCGCCAAGAGAAGGCTTTTGCTGAGCTTTAATAAATATTATATAAAAGGATTTATATTTTTGTATTGCGTCCTTAACACTGATTTTTCTGTTAATTCGTTTTCATTTCTTTCACACAGGTATTGTATATTTTTCTTGTATTTTTTCTTACGGTAGTGTTCGATCTTAATGAGTAGAACCATGTGTTGCGAACATACCCACCATTTCCTATACCTTTCCATAGTGCTAGCTCTACTAAAATCTTGTGTCTATGACTTTGACACAATATAGCTTGATTTTGAAACATTAGAATTTCATCTGCTTGACTGTGCTGACCTGTGAGGATCTTTGTGTGTACGTGAACGTAAAAATCCTTCAGATGAGGAACAAAATGAACCAGAATAACACATTGAGACGTAGCGCCCTTCTGATAAGGGAGAAACAAGACCACCCATCTGGATCCGGAAAAAACAAGTTTTTTTATATTTTATTGATTTATATTTTTATTTTTATTACAGACATTTTTCATTATTATTACAAACTGTATTAATTGTACAATAAACTGTATTACAGCCATTTTTTAAAATTATAATTACAAACTGTATTAATAGTTTATACGCAAGGATACTGTCACGTGTCGTGGCTGCGAGAGGAGTAAATGAAAACGCTGGAATTTTTTTATTATTTTTGTTATTTTATTTATTTATTTCATTAAATTGTACATAATGGTGTAAATTACATATCATATATTTAAAAAACAGAATGAGAATATTAACGCGTACCCACTTTTAATAGAGAATTTAATTCTCGTGTTTACAGATTTATTAATTATTGATTTATTATTTACTGTATAAAGTCACTTAATACTATTAAACTTAACGCTATTATCACTCGTAAATATATATATATATATCGCTTTGACACTTTATTTAACATTCACTAGAACATTCCACCTAGTTTCCGCACGTATTATTCGCTTCGGTCTATTTCGCTACATAGGTGGGAAAACCAATAAAATATTCGCCTATAAGTTATCGTACGGTTGGCCGCCCTGGTATCGCGGCCCGCGGCTCACTTTGCTTCTGATATCGAGTGTCAAACGCGTTCAACAACAATAAGCTGCGCGCGACCTGGCCCCGTATTTATAACCCTGTACCAAGTTATCAAACACCCTAGACCTTTCCAGTATTAAGGAGAAGATTCTCGTATCTTTTAGATCCTTATAGATGTTTCCCGAAGGTTTCAAATGCCTCCCGAAAGCCGTAGAACACCGAAGACCGTTCTCGATTCTTAGATGGTGTTAGCATGGTGAAAACTTCAAAGAGCTGTCACTCGACAGGAGTGCGTGGTTCTTTTTAGCCTCGTTACAATACATTACAGTATATTTATTATCACGTCAATTAGTTGTCCATAATTAATAATTCAATATCTAATAATATAATTTTAAAATTTTATTCAATTATCTCCAAATTTTCACAGTTCATTGTAGTATTTCTTTAGAATTTTTTTGTTTATTTTTTGTCTCGTTTGATTTTTTATTCTATCCGGTAGGTAGTTTGTTGAACAGTTTTGAAATGACACGAAATTATCGAAATGACTGTTTGAAAAATTATTTGTTTTTATTATTTGTAGTTTTTTATTCGTTATTTGTCGTGCAGTATATTCATGATGTGCCAGTGTTTTGAATATATTCTTTTCGTATTCTTCCAGTATCAGGTTATAATAAAGTTGTTTTTGAATGGGTTAAATTTTACACATTTTGAATAGATTTTCCGGTTGGTCCTTACATGTCTTTTTGTTTTATATTTGCTATTGCCCATCGACCTCTCCATAAACCTATACCATATCCATTTTCCAATAACGTTTCCATACAATCCATATTCAAGCAGGTAGGTCCTTTAGGTTTGTTGAAAAAATGAATCCCGAATAAAAAATTAATTTGTATAATAATATACATACGCATACAAAAATAAAAAGTTTATTTTTATGATGTCGAAGGTTCCGGTTCTTTCTAAGCATTTCCGTCAATGTCACGTCAGCTTAACTTTCACCTTTTTCCTAATCGCCTCAGCATCCGCTTTTTTAAAATAGAGCAAAATGCTTTCTCGTTTCTACCCACCCACCCATCCTGAATATCCTAAAAAACGATTCTAATGATTAATTTAAATGAAATTTTTTTTTGTTGATTTTCTAAAGCAGTAACTCGAGGTATAGTGAATATATGTTGTACATATACGAGCGTGTTTTGTACAACGGAGATGTTTACTTTTTTTTTCTTCAATGAATAGAAATGAAAATTATGGTAAAATTGAATAAGTTAAATTACGATATGTCAAAATCTAACAAAGTTATAGAATTTTAATTTTACGTTTTGTATGAATAATCCGGTGGAGTCGCGTGACGTCATCTCTCGTACCCGGTGTGCATCGCAGTGCTCCGGCGCCGTTGGAGGTCAGTCATATCGCGCTGAAATACACTTACTGAAAGTTAACACATTTAATTTTTTTTTCACTCAATTATTATTAATTTCACTAATTATTGTTCTATATTACTTAAATGTAACAACATATTGTATTATCAGCACTATGAAATTTCTTCATTAAATTTACTTGAATAGAATCCAATAAATAGTTAGGTACTCTCTAATCTATTAAATTTTGTATAGAAACGTAAAACATAGACACATAGCTGCCTATGTCACATTGAATCAAATGAATGTGCGGTGATCAAACAAAGTTAATTATTTTATAAAAATATTTTTATACTAGTCCCCGTAAACCCGTAAAACATCACGGGACAGAATAATAATAATTAATAACGACCGTTGCGTGTAACCTAAACGCACTGATTGACATGTCTCACTCGGGCGCCCGGGCCTCATTAGCGGCTAGTCATAATAAAATTGTGTTTTTTTTTATAATTCCAGCCTAATTTCAGCGAGTTACGGACAGACAAACATTCGAAATCAGGATACTTGATGTATTCTAAGAACACAACATGAATTTGACAACATGGATTTGTCCACAGAGGGATAATTATTAATTAAAAAAATTATAAAAGTCTCACAGGAAAAAATATAGAAGTATCACCTATGAAATCTATGTAGGTATACTTTGTCATGGGAATGACTATACACAATCCATTTGAGTATATGAAAGAAGCTGATTTAGAGCACATAAACAACTTTTAAAAAATTGATAATGTATGAATTTTGTTACGGTGGAATTGGTGAACTGTGTTGGTTGCATTGTGTATAATAATCACGTAAGTCAACACATAAACGCCATAAACCATCCTATAAAGACTTTCATACACCTTTCCTTCTTCGTCTTCGTCTCTGTGAGACTTGTGTAATTTATTTTAATTATTTTATTAATGTCGAATTTTTAAATAAATTATATTTAAAAAATGATGAATTATTGAATAATGTCCCGTTATAAAAAATTAGATGTTTCCAATACAGCAATAATAGCTACTTTTCTTACACATTTCGTGTTGTGAATTCTTTTAGAAGATACCTTATTGTTTCTACATTGCCATTTTAAATCCGTAAACGAATTTAAAATCGTTGGAATGCAATTTACCTCTGCCGTGGAAACGAAAATAGAATTAAATTATTTTGCTCTGCCTCTTCCAGTTTGCTCTGCAAAATACCTATATTTAGTGAAATATTTTTTCGCAAAAACGCAGATAATTTTTTGTACACGTAGTGCCAAGCGATCCTATGCTATGTAGCCACAAATTATGACAATGCAGTAAAGAGGTTTGGGCCTCAACTATATAATGATAATGCGTTAACGTATTCCGCTATACGGAGATTACTTTTTTAATCGTAAAACAATACTACTTCATCTGTGTATTCACAATAATGTTACATTTTCAAGAAAAATTATGAAATTTTGTAAGTAATTGTGCAGGGCGATGAATAATGTAGAAGGTGCGTGTTATATATTATGAGATCATGTCCATCTGTAATACATATTGATGGGCAGACAATAAGTGTTAAATATAAGCATGTTAAAAAAAAACAGAGATATTCATGAACATAAAAAATGCGCATGAAATAAAAATTCCAATATCAGAAAGACAGGATGAAATTCACCAACTGTTTATGTTACAAAGGTCTGTATAAATACAACAATGAACAACCAAAGAATGTAAAAAAAAAACAATAAAAACCAGGTTTTTATTATACTCCTTTTCTCTTTTGTATTGTTTCCAATTTGATATTCTATCAACATATTTATAGTCGCCTAATCGGACCCGTAACTCGAGTCAGACTAGGTGAAACAGGGTTCACACCTTCTCTACGCATCGGGCTCCTTTCTCATTTGTATGTAAATTTTGAAAAATCCAAAATTATACCACAATAATTAATTTTTTTAAACGAAAATTTGTTAGGTCATTTTTATCGTCGCCGCGAGTCTGCCTGCAAAGTTTCAGTTCGATTGGATAACGGGAAATGGGTTAAACATCGATCCAAAGTTTTTTTTATCAGACAATCCGACAAGCAGACGCTACGAGAAAGGGAATTAAAAAAAATGAAAAATATCAACATGTTCAAGAAGGATCGGCTGCATACATACATACATATAATTAAATAAATAATAATAACTTTGTTATACACAACTTATATTTATTAAAAATCCAACCAGGTTTCGCTACTACCGTAGCTTCTTCAGGGATCTTAACTTGATTTACAAACTCAAAAAAAAAGTAGTGGGTTCTCAGAGTTTGTAAATCATTTAATTGAAGAAGACCACACGTTCAATAATAGCACAGGAGTTAGTATTATCCATAAAAACGGAACAGGTAATAGATTAAATAATTTAGAGGCATTAGAGATAAGAAAAGCCATTAATATAAATTATAAAATAATTAATAATCAAATAAATTTGTCTTATAGTCCACTCTTAAATATGTTCTCTCTTAATAATAATGTTCCCTGTATAATCCCACCCCCTACCCCCACTATTGGCACTCCGTCCTTTCACCTTTCACACTAGTATATAAGCGCATAACTTTTGTATGTTTAGACAGTTAAGATCCCTGAAGAAGCTACGGTAGTAGCGAAACCTGGTTGGATTTTGAATAAATATAAGTGGTGTATAACAAAGTTATTATTATTTATTTAATTATAATGTATCACCACCAAGTGTTTGCTTCCTTTGAAAATTTTACATACATATAGTTATATGTTAAATAAACATAATAACTATTTTTTATGTTTATTTGAGAACCCCTGACCATCACCGCAAATAGCTTTTATGAACAGCCATATGTACTGGTTGTACTATGTAACATAATTAATGAGCTGTTGAGCAATAATAATTATTTCAAATTACGTAATTACGTACAAAATTACACGTTGGATGATTGATTAAATCCATTTCCCATTTAAACTTTGTGAGTTTAGTTTATTTTAGGGCATCAAAATAATAATATTTATGACGTGCATATTTACATTGGTTAATTTTTTTTCTCTCGTACTTTCGTATATACTTTGAGGTTTCTGGCTTGTTATCACTCTTTTCTATGGTTATTGATATGTCACATTTTTTTATTATTATTTTTTTATTTATTTTTTTATTGTTCAATAATATTTATTACACAATTATGTTATTCATAATTCCTCTCCATTTAAGAGCATTGTGCTCGAACTTTGAATTTCTATGTATAATTCCTTACATTTAATTATTTACATTTAATTATTTTATTTTATTTAATATATATCTACGATGAAGTAGTAGAGTGAACGTCTTTGACTTTGAAGGTAACGGTGTCTAGTTCAGTTCATAGAGATGTTTTTTCAATTTTTCTGTATCTTTTTCATTTCGATTGGAAGGTTGTTAAAAAATTTCATGCTTGAGTATATTATGAAATCTTGTTGATATTTTTTTGTATTGCGTTTTGGGATTTTAAAATTGTCTCTTAATCTTGGTGTTGTGTTTTTTTCGAAATTTTCCTGATCGTTTTCTTTGATAAGCTGCATAATTAATACTCTTTTGAAAATAGATTCCACCTTTGGGACTGGAAACATTTTGAATAGTGTTTGTGTGGGGAATGTAGATTTTTTTAAAGTATGACCTTAATAATTGTTCTCTGAATTACTTTAATTCGATCTATTGCATTATTATAAGTTCCACCCCACCTTTTTATTCCATATTGGAGTAGTGAATGGACAGTTGCATAGTATACCTTTTTTAAATTGTCTATGCTTAGAATGTTTCGTAGTTTTATGAAAATATATATACATACATCTTCTAATTCTTTTCGTCAACTCGTTGATATGGCTATGCCATTTAAGATGTTGGTCTATAATTACTCCAAGATATTTAATTTCCTTTTTTGGATTTATTATTGAGCATGGGTTGTTGCAGGTCATTTTGTCACTGTTGTTATTATGGATGGGAATTTTTGTGTTAGGCGGTATTTTATGGTTTTTTATTGAAAAGGGAATGTAGTATGTTTTATCGGAGTTTAGGGAGAGTAAATTGTTATCAAACCAGGATTTCAGTATATTCATGTCTCTACTTGCGTATTTATTTACTGTGTTCCAGTCTGGTCCGCTTATAATAATAGCTGTGTCGTCTGCATATGATATGATTTTACCCGTCAGATTATGTTTGAAGATGTCATTGACGTATATTATAAATAGGAGTGGACCCAGAACTGTCCCTTGTGGTATTCCAAAGTCGCTGGTTAAGGGCTGGCTTAGTATCTCGTTAATTTTTACATTTTGTGGCCTTTCATGGAGATAGCTTCGGATCCAGTTTAAAAATTTATCTTCTATTCCTATGGATTTTAATTTTATTATTAGTTTGCTGTGGGAAATACTGTCAAAGGCTTTTCTAAGATCAATGAAAATTCCAGTGCATTTCTGAGATGTATCTAGAGATTCTAGGATAGTGGTAGATGGTCTGCCAATCGCGTCTTGTGTACCTTTGTTTTCTGTGAATCCAAATTGGTTTTCATTAATTAAGTTGTTTTCTCTAATGTATTGGGATAATCTTTTTGTGACAATTTTTTCTGTGATTTTTCCTATGTTTGAAATAAGCGAAATAGGTCAATAATTTGTAATTTCTTTAGGATTGCCTGACTTGTATACGGGTGTAATAATAGCTCGTTTGTAGTTTGATGGAAATATTCCGGTTTCTAAGCTTAGATTTATTATATGTAAAAGAGGTTTTGATATTTGTTCTCTCATAAACTTTATGGTTTTGGCTGTATATTTGTCGTATCCTGGCGCTGAACCTTCCTTTAAACTTGTTATAAGTAAACTTTGGTTGTAGTTGGTTGGAGACTTTCTCTTTTATTTCCTGTGTACGTCGAGTAAGATATCATTTCGTCGTTGTTTTGGTACTTAGTAATCTTATTTGATAAGTTTTTGATAAGAAATTGTTAAAGATATTTGCCTTCATTTGGGGTTTTTCCGTGCAGTTTATTTTTGCATTGTTGTATGTGATGTAATTGATTTTTTTCATTATTAAATTTAATAATTTTCAAACATTATTATTAAAATAATAATGCTTGACCAGCCGTGAGTACCTATTTATACCGCCTTTTGTCTTTCATACTTGCTTGTTACACGTTTCATTGCACCCCTTTATACATTGTGACACTTAACGTATATGTACACCGCTTTATCTTTATTCCTTGGTAGTATTGGACTACTTCCTCACACTGAACATTGATGACCATCACCATCCTATACCATCTGCCAAACCTCCATAAGGGTTTTAAGAACACTTTTACATGACCTAGATTTTCTGCTGCTTCAACGCATTGTTACTATTTTATATATTTAGACACTTCCGCAATTTTTTCATGCTTGACGACGATTAAAATACTTATCATCATCGTCCTGGTAGTACCAGAGCGAATAGACGGCCAGCGGCCCGGATCACGACTGAAACGAACCAACCATTCCGTCGCTTGCCACGATCTAGTCAACCACGCTCCTGTCACTCTCTTTAGCATTAGTATTGTAGCTGAAATTGTGAAATGAATATTAAATTTGAATAATTTAATGACATCGTCTGAATAAACAGTATTATTCACCCGCATTTGTGGTCAATCATCTCTCTTACATGAATCAGCATGAAGTGGTTGGTGGTAAATCCCTTAAGAGCAACTAGATAACTTCGACCAAATTGGCTAAATTCTACCGGCTACCACCACACGGTTAACATCGTTGAATACATTTTCCCTCCATCTGAGTTTTGAGCTTCTTATGTCGTGTATTCAGTAGGGACTTCGGTGTTTATTCTTCATTCATCCTCTCCACATTATCCAATCGCTGAAGTCTAATTCCAATTTCATAAATTTTGGGATGCTTAGCTTCTTAAACAAAGTATATTTATATACGACCACAGAGTAAAAAATTGTACAGAGATGAACAAAACCCCCTCATTAGATTGGGATACGGTGGAGTATGTTTCCTCTTGTGTATATTTAAGAGACATTTATAATGTCGTTACAGTATTTATTCTAGCATAATTAAATTTCCTTGTTAAGAATTTTTATTTTACAATACATGTTGTTTTTAAATTTTTTTTATAATGTCGTTCTGAACCAAATTCCTTCAAGCAAAAAGGTTTTTTTATACTTACCCTATAATAATTGCTGAAAAGTTTAAAAGCTCGTATTAATTTTTTTAAACAATCAAACGTACAGTAACCAGCCGTCGAACTAGACGATGTATCAAAAATTTTATCTTAATTTATATAAATAAAACTAACTTAGTTAACCTCCTGAGTACCAGACAAACTTTTTTTGGAGTTTCTTTTTGAAACTATTATAGTGCACTACTGAAGATGACTTAGTATTGGAAAAATAGTAAAAAAAAAATTGCACTAGAAAAACTGGTTTTTCACTATGTCCTATTTAAAGGACATTGGTATTAAACTAACATGTTATTTATAAACGACATAACCTATTCTTATGTTTGATTCAGGAATCGGGGAAAAATTATGAGCATTAATTAATAGATTTTAGTTATGCATTCTTTATTTCTATTATACTTTTAAAATTAACAGAAATTTAACATTTTTCTGATTTTTTTTTATCTAAAACTAAACTTTACTCACAAAATTTAAAAAAAATATATCAAAGAAGTAGGAATATTAGAGATCAATCAGTTACTCTTAAACCTAAGTTGCATGAACCTTATTTGTAACAGCTTTCATGAAAATTTGTGAAACAATTTCCATTAGGCGTAAAACACAAGTAAATTTCGCATTTTTCGGTTACGAGTAATAGCCTATAGCCGGGCATAGCTTTTGCTATTATCGGAACATTCCATTTTGCAGACCAATACATGGATATTTGAGGATATTGTAATACGGAAATGATCATGGTAATACCAATAAAGAACTTAAGCTCTTTTAAAGTCTGTCCCATACATTTTCCTGTCTCCAAAACGTATGTCTTATTGGTACAGTTTACCATATTGGTAAGAATATCATCATCTATGTATTGGTCATAGAATTGATACCACTCCCATTCCTCAGTATTTTTCTGAATGCAAGCTGGTTGCCTTAAATGTCTTATTTCTGATTCCAGCCTATTGTGTACCCAAGTGTCCTGAATGCCAACGTTATTTTGTTGACTTCTAATAGCTATCTGTCGGATAAATAGATAGATCTTGCGGCCCTTTGCCTTTACCACAACCACGTCCCCCCCCGCGAGATGTACTTTTTGCGCGTTCTCTTGTTCGTAGTAGATACGACGAAGTTGAAGGTGCAAGATCTGAGTGGTCTGATAGTACTGGAAAATCCAGTGAAGTTACCAAAGCTTCCTCTTTCTCATCCGAGCTACTGGATTCATTATTCCGATGGTCCCTTGAGCTTTGGTTTAATTCTGGTGGAACGAACTCTGGATCTTCATCTAAATCATCCTCAGAATAGTCGAATTCGGAGTCGCTTAAAATTTATATTATATAATTATCTGTTACCGCTAAAAACATAAAATATTAAAGAAATCACTCAATGTACTTTACAAAGTACATGGGAAGACAGTCTAAGAAAATATTAATTACATGCTGTTGTGCTTTGTAGAGGACATAGAAAAGAATGTAAATCCCGAATGCCCATTTATTAGTTTTTCAAGAAAACAATGTGTTAAATCATTAGTTCTGTATACTAATATGTAGTTTACCACAATAAAGTATACTAATATGTAGTTTACCACAATAAAGTACATGAAATAATTCATTTGATGAAAAAAGATTTACTTACCTTTGCGCGGAAGCACGCTCCCAACTTTGCTTACCGACGCCATTTTAAAACAATTACATAATGATATTTGAATTTTTAATATTTTATCATAGTCTAAGAAGACAATAGATGTCACTGGTAAAATATTTTTATTTTGCTAATTTAGACGAAGACCACAGATTTTTTTATTTGTTTTTTAATTGTGTTTTTTATATGTTACTATGTATAGGACAGATGTACCCAGGAGGTTAAACACCACTTATATTTATTTTCAAATCCAACCGGGTTTCGCTACGACCGTAGCTTCTTCAGGGAGAATCTTAACTGCCTAAACATACAAAAATTATGTGCTTATATACTAGTGTGAAAGGTGAAAGGACGGAATGCCAATAGTGGGGGTAGGGGGTGGGATTTCGCAAGGAATATTACTATTAAGAGGGAGCATTTTTAAAAATGGACTAATACATAAATTTACTTGATTATTAATGATTTTTTGATCCATATTAATGGCTTTTCTTATCTCTAATGCCTCTAAATTATCTACATTATTTAGTTATTCTGTTTTTATGAATAATTCTAACTCCTGAATTATTATTGAACGTGTGGTCTTCTTCAATAAATGGTTAAAAAATTCTGAGAACCCACTACTTTTTAAACAACGCAAGTGCTCTTTTACTCTAATTTTTACATTGCGCGATGTCTTCCCTATATAATTAATATGAATCATAAAATCATTAATTATCAAGTAAATTTATCTTTTAGTCCATTTTTAAATATGTTCCCTCTTAATAGTAATATTCCCTGCGAAATCTCACTCCCTACCCCCACTATTGGCACTCGGTGTTTTCACCTTTCACACTAGTATATAAGCACATAATTTTTGTATGTTTAGGCAGTTAAGATTCTCCCTGAAGAAGCTACGGTCGTAGCGAAACCCGGTTGGATTTGAAAATAAATATAAGTGGTGTTTAACTAAGTTAGTTTTATTTATATAAATTATAATGTATCACCACCAAGTGTTTGCTTCCTTCGAAATTTTTTTTATCCTAGTTCAAGTATATACATTTTGGTGGTCAATGTAGATATTCATTAATTATGAGAATATTCTGAATACGTTTATTTATTCTTTATACCTCGATCCAAAATGATCGGATAACTTCAAGAACTCGATTCCGATAAAACTATTAAATCGGTTTGAGAGTGCTGATGTGTGTGAAATGGCCATTCCCCATTCCAATTCTCTGCCTATTCCTCATCCTCTACTTTTTCATAAGAGCATTCGTTTAGTTGGCCGGACACATTTCAAAGTGGTTTCATACAAATGACATCTGAAAGGATGGAAAAAAATAGTCACGAAGCGTTCGAAAATGTTTCACCTTATTTCAATGCTTAGCGTTTAAACCATGGAAAATGACGCAAACCAAAAGGTAAATTTCATTAAATAAATTTTATTAGGTTAGTCCATGAGTTTGTGCACATTATCATCTAAAGCATGTTTTGCTATGGCACATGTCTTTTAACAACACTCTAGTAAACAATAGTGATGGATCCGCTCTGTACTAAGTACTAAAATGTAGTACCACATTATAGTGAAGCGCACCCTTCACACGTTTGTAAGTGTACTGCACACTACAAACTACGACACTTAAAATTTCACACTTCAAATTGCGCACTTCAAATTGCACACTTCAAATCGCACACTTCAAATTTCACACCACAAATTTTATACTTCAAAGTACTCACTTCAAATTGTACACTTCAAATTATGTCATACTTCAAACTACACACAATCCCTCTCCCCCACCCCCGCCAATGGTTTAGAAAATTTTGGGACTGAATAGCGAAATGCCTGGAAACTGAAACAACCTCCTCTCCCCATGGATTTAAAATTGTTGTAGTAGTACACTTTTCAAGAAGCACTTCTTATCAAGGTCATTGTAGTAGATACAATTTTGTTGTACTAGTATAATGTTTCGGTACCGACTACAAATGTAGCACACACTTTGTAGCCTTCATAGTAGTGAACGTGTGCATGTGTAGTCTTCATTTTAAAATGTAGTTTTTCCCTTCGCTAGTAAACAAATTCTATCTTGATTAGATTGTTTGATTTGATAATTTTGATAAACACACCATCATCTCGGATTGCACGGTTTAGACTCGTGCCGCGCAAATGGGCTTCCTGCGGAACATCGGACCTTCTCCGGTGATTCCCTGAACAAGAGATGTGATATCTTTTTTAGAGGATCTAGTTAGCAGTTGAAAGTAATCAAAAATGAATAAAACCTAAAGCCTAACATTATAAGGACATATAGGAAGGTCCTCATAGATCCGACTCCGTCTGAGAGAGGTTTCCTTCTCCGCAATAGCAAATGCGAAGGAGCTTCAAGTTCCACGGATAAATCAAAGCTGATAGTAGCTATAGTAGAATACCTAAGCTCCTGTTGAGATACTTTGTAAGCCTTTTACATAGCAAGCAAGGCCAAAAATAATTGCAACTCCTGATTCGATTTGTATACTTATTGTTGATTTTTGTGAATATCGAACGTAAACAAAGTCTTTCAAAAAATAATACGCTGAAAAATACTGACATATGCCAAATTTTTTTAATATTCAAATGGTAAAAGTGCAAGTTCAGAAGCAGTAAAAATCAAATATGCTATAAAAAAACTGCTGTTCAATTAGGCATGACATTGTAAATGTAAATGGTGAACCAACAAAAAAGACAAACAATACTTACTTGATAAAAAATAAAAACACAATTATGAAATAAACAATATATTATATATAGTATATTATTTATGCTTAATTTGACGATGTAATCGTATAACAAATTGCCGATGATAATATAAATGCAACTTATGGAATAATATTTAGAAACCGTATTATATAATGGAAAAAAAGTAGGCAACGAAAAGTAAAAAATAAACTAACGAAGAACCATTTTTATACTAATTTGATTTTAAATTGGATGCTTGGTCAGGATTACTAAAAATGAATATCTTGTTATATTATAAAATACACCTAAGTTATAATATTTCATATAGCGAACATTCTAATTTACCTACTAACTTATCGCTCTTGGATATTGAATGTTAAACATTGAACTCCGTAATCTGTTTTTCATAGATAACTAACAAATCATTAGATCGTTTTCTCGCAGTGGTACCTAGATGAAAGATCATATTTTTAAACTTTTTTTAACGCTTCAACAGGCCAAGAAGCCCAATTAATGAAGCGAATTACACCATGAAATACCCAGGCTTGAGTAAACCATATAGATTAACTGTAATCTCACCAGGAATGGAATCTGGAACACTCTGTGTGAGAAACCAGTATCATGCCCACTTGGCTACGAGGGCCGCAATACAGGTCGTCCTTCAATATTTGGTTTACTTGGTCATATCAGGTCTTTCATATATATTTTATTTACCATACAAGCCATCTCAGCGATCTTCTCTTTACTTTATCTAATACACTGCAGCCAGCATTACATTCACGCTTAATTTGCTAATTCTCTATCGAAAGGATTTTCCGCACATGCTCCTAAGCGACCGCATTCAGTCTACTTTAGTTATTTTTTTGATAATTCCAAACTTCCCTTCGATACATAATTTTTGGAAACGAAACTGTTTTTTTATAGATAAGAGTAAACATATCTGACTAGTAAAATGCTCTTGGATTTTATGTAAACGTATTAAATTAAATTTGAGTTAACACTGATGCCAGAAAAGATATCAGTATATTATGGAATATGTAAATAGGTGTTGATAGCTTAATATTGTATTTTTTGCTTTTATTTTTATAATCAATAGATGGACATTTGACATAACTGAAGGCCTTGTCCCGCCTTCGTAATGTTAATGGCCGCCCGCCTTTTCAGTAACAGGAAACTGCCCCCTTTTCCTCCCAGTAATGGTGCAAACGTAATGGCGCGTATACACAGATGAGACGCTTCCCGAAACACGCGTAAAGACCTAGGGTTTCCAATTCACCCCTAATTCGGTTTTCGGTTATAGCATTAAAAACAGGTTTACCGTTTATGCAAAAAGTATATTATAAGGGAAGCACGCTCTCTGAATTAACGGGCTCGTAAGAGCATTGTCATGGGTTCTTCCTCTTTACGATACCGGATATTGTTTATTTATTTACATTTTACTTTATTCTATTCGGCACAAATACAATTACACTGACCAATAGGCGTATCTGGGTCTTCCCAGCGGTCTTTTCTCAGTTGCTTTAGTCTGATGTACTATTTTAATGGCTTTTTGCTGCTTGCCCAACATGCATGTCCTGTTCAAGTGAGTCGCAAGATCTGATGGTACTGATTATGAAAGGTTGTTGGGATAGTTGTGATCAAATTTTTGCATTGCTCCTCCATGTGCTCATTGCAACATCGGGACTAGGTCCTTAATAGGTAATAATAAGGTCAGTATCCATAACTCCGCTCCGTATGTTATTATTAGTTTGATGATTGTAGACATGCAATTTAGTTTTTCTGCTCAGGAGTTGCGATCTTATTAACTTGCTCTTCGAAAGTACAGCTCATAGGCCTTTCTGGATACAGTGCTCAACTTCAAGATATAAAGTAACTTAATTTACTATTAACTAAAATTTATTCTAGTGCGCCAACAACCTATTATAATTGTTTTCTCTGAATTTAAATTCTTTAGACTTCCAACGGTTTCCTAATTGTTCACTATCCATCATTTTTGAGGAACCAAGTGGAGTATTTTTAATTTGTCATTTAATTTGCGGAGAAACTTAAATACGAGAATAAGAAAATAATAACTTATCGGAACTCGCCATCCATATATTGATACTTCGATAGTCACAAATTAAAACGATAGTTTTAAAATCCACAATATGTATACTTTTGTAGGTTAAGAATTTTGACGCGAAATAAGGTTAGGGAGCAGGGTTGTTTTTTGGGATTACGAAAATTTGACAATTATTCAATCGGCGTCAAGATAACTGTTCGAGCAATCTCTTTGGGTCATGGCCAAAACCATTTGCATTGTTTGTTAGTAATTGTGATTAGTGCGCCCGGGGGAGACATCAGTGGTTGTACAAAGAAGGAATGTGTCATTCCTTATTATCTTTTGTTTTTAGTTTATATATTTTTCTTCTGTTTATTGACAATACAATAAAAATATGAATGGAGAAGCATCTTTAGCAAGTTAATTTTTTTAATTTATTTATTTGAATCGAAGCTTACAATGCATGAAGATGCTTTACAAAGAAAAAGATTAAAGCATTTTAATAATATCTGCTCCATATATCTATTAATCGCTTACAATAATATCTATATAATTACTTACTTAAAGATGATGTGTATGTGTGTGTTTGCGTGTGTGTGGGTATGTATGTGCGTGTATATATGTGTGTGTGTGCGTGCGTGGACGTGCGTTGTGTGTTGGTTTAAAGCCTATGAAATCATTGTTTTAAGTTTTTGCTTTTTGAATTTACTTTGTGTCTGCTAATAAGTCTATGCCAAGGGAATTATCGTATTACAAGAATAAGTTTATGATTCTCAATGAAAATATATTTTCTTATAAACCTAACCCGATGAAAATAAATGGTTATGATTACATTAAAATCATCTAAATAACCGGTTAAACGGTTTTGGCTTCAACCGGTTTGGAAGCCTTTCAAAGAACAGAACTAAGTTAGTAGTGGTGCAAGCTTATATATATTTTTTATTTTTTTTAAAGTATAATAGAAACTAAAAGGTTTATAGATAACATATTCGTTGTTTATTCTAATTGGTACATCTTCTACAGGTCGATTTTTTACTCATGGTACTGTACAGCTAGCCACTGGCGAATCTGTTGCCAGTTTATACTTTTTATTAAAATAAAACCTTTACCTTGTGGGTAGAAAATGAAAAAATTTATCACATTTTAATAATAATAATGACTGTGTTACCTTCATCAAACTGTAATAAATGCTATTTTTATTTTATTTATTTACGCTTCAATAGGCTGAGAGGCCCAATTACAGAAGAAAAACACAACACAAAACACTAAGGTTTAAGTAAATCACACGGATTAATTGTGACCTCACCGGGAATCGAAGCCGGAACCCTCGGTGTGAGAGGCCAGTGTCATACCCACTGGGCTACGAGGGCCGCCAAACGGTTAAAAGCGAACAGTTTATTTTATTATCTTGTTATTTTATTAAAGTGGTTGAGTAATAATATTTACTTTGGTCTCATTGGCCAAATGAGGTCACGCCTACTGTCCAGAAAAACTAAAGCCACGCTCTTCGAGACGTCGATTAGACCAATCTTAACATATGCCTCGGAGACCTGGACATTAACTAAGCACGACGAAAATAGACTAGACACATTTGAATGAATAATCTTATGCCAAATATATGCACCTATAAATGACGGTCAAAAATAAATTAAGAAAACCTACAAACGGCGAAAAAGATACAACACCGAGCTCTACGACCTTTACCAGGACGACAGCGTAGTCAAGTTCATTAAGATTAACAGATTGCGCTGGCTGGAACATCTACACCGTATGGATGATCTGGAGCCCCCAAAAAAGGTGTTGTTTAATGAACTAATGGGTAGAAGAAATGTCGGAAGACCAAAACTGTGGTGGTGAGATGGTGTCGTTGCGGACTGCCGGGCCCTGGGGCAGCAAAACTGGAAAATGGCAGCCAGCGACAAAGCACCATGGAGAATTTTCTTGGAGGCAGCTAGGACCCACCAAGGGTTGTAACGCTGAGGATGGATGGTTGAATAATAATTATTATCAACGTGTTACATTTACATTGAATTTAAACGAGCACGCGGTGTACATAACTAATACAGTGCGTCACTCATATCAATTGTGTTTTTGCATTACTGAGTAGCAGGAGGCGATGTTGCGGTCTAGTCAGGGGGCGATCTAGCGATGTTGCTAACGCGTACCAATATGTGTGTGTATTGGTATACAATACATTCTCGAAGTGCTTTGACCAAAAAATTGACTATGTACTACCGCCAAGTTGAGTAATATCAACTTAGTGTTTTTGTTTGTGTTGTATATTTAAATTTGAACAAAAAAAAACTTTTTCTCTTTTCAATTTATAGTATTTTTTCAATGAATAAAATGATCTGAAGTTTATTTATTTATTATCTGAAATAATTTATATAAATTAACTTTGTAAAAACCACTTATTTATTAAAAAAATTCAACATGTTTCGAAGCCAATGGCTTCTTCGTCAGGATAACAAAAATAATATTTAAAAATCGAAGTATAGATCAAAATATTAAAAAGTTATACATGGAAAATGATAATATAAAGTACTTACTTAACATGAAAATAAATTTAAAAGATAACTATTTGCAAAAAAGGACCTGATTATTTATAATATTAAATTTACTATTTACACTTTTTCTTATTTCCAGAATTTCTAATTTATCAAATTGTGATTCTGTATAATTTGTATGTAAAATTTGTAAACCCTTATTAGTATCAAAAGAATGATCCGTAGCCAAAAGATGGTTAGAAAATTCGGAATAATTATTACTATTTAAACACCTTAAGTGTTCCTTAACTCTAATTTCAAAATTTATACACGTCTTTCCTATATAAAAATAATCACAATCATTATAAATTAATTTATAAACACCCGATTTTAAAAAAAAATTATCCTCATCTTTATTATTTAATATATATTTTTTTAATTTATTATTATTATAAAAAGCTGGTTGAATTACATTTGAGATATTTTTAACTATTGAATTAGAAATTTCATTATTTATGAATATATTATTTATAAATATATTATCTGAAAACCTATATTGAATTGTCGATAAATGGAAAAGTGTGTTAGTTTGCATTTATTTCAGATCTTTATTACAGATCTGTTCTCCGCAAGTCTCTCCACAATTTCTCGTGAATCGACAAGTTTGCATATTGACTAAACCACTCAACTCAAAGCGGCATTATTAGTTTCAACGAAAAATCGATTATTTATTTTCTGACATGAATCAGCGATTGCGTTGGGGATTGCGTTGATACAGTTTAAAAATTAATAAAATAATTTTAATAGTTTTATAGTTCATAATGAATTCATAATACAATCTCAAACAAATTATTATACCTATTTGTTTAACCTTGCATATACTTCACATCTCCTTTTTCTAAATTATGTTTTATTATTAATGTATCATATATGTAAAATATTATGTAAATTTAAATATTAATTAAAATATATATATAAAAAATACTTTAAACAACTATCTACACTATAATTAAATAAAACACTTCTTGGTATATACCACTAAATATTTATTTTCTTTATTCAATATGAATTAACACCTCTACAGGTTTCGGAAACGAAGTGCCCTTCCTCAGGAGGATACGACGTATACTAAATTAAATGATCATTATATAGTTAACTAGGGGGATGGAAAGTAGGCGGTGTAAATAGAAGGGGGGGCTGTTAAGGAATAATTAAGGGATTGTTACCGTTGCTTTTTTTTATTATTTATAATTGGAAAAATGTTAAGAATAGGGTTGTTTAGGAATTGAATCTGACGTTTATTATATTGTTATTAAATTTTTTCTTATTTCTATAATTTCTAACACCTAAATTGATTTCTAAATTATGGTTATGTTCTAGCAAAAAGTTTGCGAATTCCGAGTATCCATTGCTATTCAAACTAAAATGTTCCTTCATTCTTTTTCCTATACTTTCTCTTTTTTTGCCAATGTTAATCGCAGTACAATCTTGACATTCTAATTTATAAATTCCTGATTTTTTACTAACAATAAATTTAAAAATTATATAAACAAACAATAAGGACAAGGATAGCTCTATTAAAAAATCAGTTTTTTTACTACTAGTTTCGAGTAAATCAGATTTTATTATTATTATTTTTTTTATTTATTAAGAATCCTATTTTACATACATATACATATATATAACTTTTTTAACTTGAATTCCTGGAATCGCCACTAAACTAGCTCTTGGGCACATTCCTGAGTGTCGGTGTAGTTTTATGTAACAGTTATTTTAAATTATATTTCATAAAGATAGAATAAAAAGCATAATAACAGATAAAAACACGAAATAAATAATAAAAAAATATGAAAAAAATAAAAAAAAGAGAAGAGAAAAATAAAAAAATAAAATGGATAAGTAAACACAATAAACATAAAAGTAAATAAACAACAGTATAAAATTATTTTTTGCAGCTTTGGAGCAGTTGTATTATAATATATAGGTAAATGGTATAAATAAGATATATAAGAATGAGAAATATAGTAAATATCTAGTAAAAAGTAATAATATGCATAAGAACAAATTATACTACTACAAGATATAATCGATAATAAGTAAAAAGCGATAATATGCATAACAAAAAAAGAATACACTTTCCAACTTTCCAAATATATTGCTTTTCTTCGCACATAGAGGGTAAGTAAACCTTCCGTAAAAGGTTTACACAATAAAATCATTCCATCGAATATATTAAAGCACCAATATCAGGTGTCTCGTTTTTATAGACGACCCCCTCTGTTTACCTGCTTTTAGTCATTTTTTCATGGTAGGTGTGGCTGACACTTATTTAGAAAAGTATTTCGTTCGTCATAATGTACTTTTTGAGTAATTTGCATATTGACCCTATTGTATCTACTTCTTCTTCTTCTTCAGTCTTCATCTCTCCACTGCTAGATACAGGCCTCTTCCATATCCTTCCATCCTTCTCTGTTTGCTTCGTGTAGTCATGTCTTCCCCCCCACAGCAGTTATATCGACTGCCCATCCTCTTTTGAGGTCTTCTTACGCCTCTTTTATTTTTCGAATTATTTTTAGTCTCTACAACAGAACTCTAGGAGTCCATCTTGTGGCATCAAGAAGCCAATATATTGAATTACGTACATTTTACACATCTCAAAATATGCTTTCTTGAATTAATTCAATAATTATTCAATAAATTATTATTTTATCTATAAAATATGATGTACCTACTTATTTGTTAAAAATGTGATGAACTTCCTGGCCTCTCGAAAGGAGGCGTAAACCCTTGACGGCTTAATAAAGCGGCAATTACTTTACCACTAGACCAACATGCACATTACACTGGGTACGATTATGGGTGTAAAAGTTATAGTTAAATAATAAAAAATAACTTAGTCTCAAAAAGGTCAATAAATGGATCCCAGTTTGGCATTTGCAATACCATCAGCTGTTCCCCTACTTTAATACTATTGGCTTTGGGCAACTGCTTCCCACAGAGAATTTCCGCAAAAAGGTACTTACTCATGAAATACTGTTACAGATGGGTCCCAGTCTTTCATATAACCTACGAAAAACTGTTTGTACAATTGCCTCCTTACAAAATATATTTTTTAAAGGACAGTATCGTAATAAAATTTATTAAAATGTACAAAAGTTATGGAACTTAAAAAAATATTAACAACTTGGTTGATTCAACACTATTTGTCCCAGATATCTAAAAAAAAAAAAATATTAACAATAATTTCATATATGTATGTTTTGAGAACACAATTACTGGATTTCTTCCACAGAGATATACTTCTTGATATTCCACTTCAAAAATATAGATATCCTTACCAGTTGCGAAATCTATGTATACAATGTCATAGAAAGTACCATTGATGTCTTCAGCATAGTCCCTTCAAATAATACTGATTTAGAAAAAGCATACAACTTTAAAAAAAAGATAAAATGTGGATTAGGGGTTCTTAAGTCTCAGTTTTTTTCAATTCAAGACTTTGATTATTTTTCGTTTAAATCATGAAAATAAAAATGATATTAAAGAAGGTTCACTTATATTATAATGTAATTAATAAATTATAGTATAATATTATTTGTGGACAAATAAAGGTACGATAATATTGAAAATATTTTATTCAATATTTATTTAAATTTAATTAATTACAAATTTTTAAATCGAAATTTATTATGCGAAAACCTTAACTTTTGCAAGGCAAAATATGTTTTGAAAAACACCAAGGCATTTAAAGACGAATCACACAGCCTATTCCTGGTTTTTGTGACAAATATTCCAGCTGTAGAATAAAATCGCTCTCTTTCTGTCATTGTTGGCTTAAATGTAAGCAATGAGTTTAACAATAGATTCGGAGTCCACTTGCCAGTAGACAGAATCTGAAACTCCTTTTTTTTAACCTTGAATCTTTTATTTCTCGCGGTTGTGTGGTTGAAAAATTAAACAACGCATTAGCAATGTATAACTCTTTATCAATCAGCATTCTACAGAGATGGCAATCGGCATTTCCTTCCCCAATTACTTCGATATTCGAAATTTCTATACTGAAATAAAGGCATCCATATAATTTATCACCATATTAAAATTTGAAATATACTTTTTTGGTACAACTTGAATATATAGTATTGACAACATGATCGGGATTTTGTAAAAAATGTTTCTAACAAAATAAACTCTTATTGCTAATATTTCGTGCGATAATGTTATGCTTATTTAATTTTTTTTTAAAGGAATTAACAATACTTTCAAAGGTTAATAAAGTTGTGCTTAATCTCTCATTACAATAAATCATTATCTGCCTCCTCAACAATATTTTTGTTGATCGGTAAATTTAAAAATATTTTGAAAGATTTGGCAGATACTTCGTGGTGCAACATTATAATTTAAAATATGTTTTACTTTACTTTGTAATACACACACAATATGAGCTATTAAATTACAACTATAGTTTCGAGAGGAGCAGTTCCTCTCATCATCAGGTATAGATAATAAGTTATTATCTATACCTGATGATTAGAGGGACTGCTCCTCTCGAAACTATAGTTGTAATTTAATAGCTCATATTGTGTGTGTATTACAAAGTAAAGTAAAACATATTTTAAATTAAAAATATTTTTTTATCACTGCCGAGTGCCGACGCAACGTGACAAGGACAATCGAGACATTTTGCCGATCCTTCTACTTGCTTGTGTACAAATACGCAAATTTTATTTTGAAAAATAAATGTCAGATATATTAAACAAAATTTGAATCGGAAAGTCGCCTGTTATTTTTTTTTAAATTCCCGAGACTTGAGACAGCAAAAAACCTTTGAATTCCCAGGAATAAATTCCCGGGTTGTCTCGACACAGAATCACTGAGGTGGATGTTCTTACGGTGGAATTTGTGAAAGTTGCATTGCGTAAATTGATCACTTAAGCCAGCTTATACAGTTCATGAGCCCTGAGCCACTCTATAAAGACTTCCATACACATTTCCCATATAAATTGAATTTTCTGTTCCTATATAATATATCTTAATTAATTAATTTTATCTCAATTATTAAAAAAAACTATTTCTCTACCCGCTCCACGTCAAATTACTGTAAATTCCTCAAATAACTTTAACTTAGATAAAGTGTTTCCTTTATCCTTTAAGCGACACCGGTTTTTTTTAAGTTTTAAAAATATAATATTTGTAAAACTATTGCCTATATTTACTGTATTATTTATTATTCATGTGATTTTTTTTATTATTTTTATTTTATTATTTTACTAAATATTTTTAAATATTTCACTAAATATTTACTAAATACCCATATTTTACTAAATAATTTTTGTATATAAACTCATAAACTGTATTTTCTATGTTTATTAGTTGATAATGGCATACTCTGCGGAAACGATCGTCCTATTTTTAGATAATTAATATTGAACTCTTAAAATCGTGGGTTGATTTTTAAATTTACTAATAATATATTAATAACTTTAAAATAAATTTCTTTTCTTTGCACAGAGAAGGTGGGTATACCATACCTTATTGTAAAACAAAATCGTTCCATTTTACAAGTCGTTAAATCAATTTTATTGAAGGTATATATATATATATATATATATAACGGTCTTCGTTATATAAAAGAAGCTAGAAAACTGCCACTACCAGCCTTTAGAATTATTAAAAAAATTCAATGGATCTGTTAACGAGTGGCCATGTGAAGTTTTTAGTGGAATCGCGATATGGCAATTGTTTTTAAATGGCGATTTAATAAAAGGCTTATTAAATAATCACCGTTAGAGCAGCGAGACCCAGAAATGGAACTGTCGAATGGTATGTTATATTTGATATATTTGTTGTTGTTGTTGAGTTGAAATATTGATATATGATATATTTGAAACATTTTAATCAAACTTCGAATCGAGTATTAGTTTACGTTATTTGCCGTCACCTAGCGTTTATTACTCAACAAGTTATTGGAAATGGAATAATGAATGTATCATTTTCACAATATACAGATTTCAAATTTATTTACTGTGGCAAAACCACTGTACTCCTTTCCGGGGTAAAGTGGTATCGCTGTACCCCGGAAAGGAAGTTCCAGGCTCATATCCTGTTGTTAAACAAATATTTTTCCTATTGATATTAAAGATCTTTCTAATAGTGGGGTATAAAAGCAAAGTCAGCAATAACCAAAAAAATGTTTTAAGTCTAGTCACCGAAGATTACAAATTTAAAATGTACTAATTTATAGATTTTATTCATTTGTCCCTTCTTATATCTTGTTTCCTATAATATTTCGAATTCATTACATTATAAATTAGTAATCCTAGATCATTGCATTATTTTTTTTTGGATATTGCTGCCTTTGCTTTTATACCCTACACCTACATATATTTGTTTAAATTGGTTGTTATAAAGTTGCGGGACACATTTTTAAACCAGTACCCATTTTGTGTAATAAATTATATTTTTAACATTGAAAAATAGGTAGATAAAATTAAATATATAATTTAGACAAGTACGATAATTTTTTTTGAACACACTATTTAAAATGATTAAAAATTCAATTTACTTAAGTGAATCAAGTAAGTACCTACACGTAAAAAGGCATATACAATACACACGATTTTTTATACTTCCCACTGGAATTATTTAAACATAACATTTATGAGATAAAAAATTATATTCAGTGAGATTTTTATCTCTTAATGTATTTTTACAAAAAAAAATATTTAAATGTTAATCCTTTGATCCGTACTTGCAAGTATAAAAATTCAAATACACCCTTCTACGTACGTATTTTATAATTTAGTTAACGGTCACAGATAATGGATAAAATCAATACAGTATATCCATTTCGAAAGTTAATCAGAGTTATACTAAGAAATTGATTCACAATTTATTTTGTTACTGATATATGTTGCGTTATTTAAAGAATTATAATGAAAAAGTTCGCATTTTTGAGACTTAATTATTCGATAAAAATTATGACAAACTGTAAAAAATTCTCCAGAGTTTTCTTTAATATACTCGGCGAACAGAGGGGAGGTATAATGAAATTCCATCCCCAGCGCGTTGCGTTTCTCGCGCTTTACCCTCGATACGGCCTTGGTCCTTGGGCCAAGCAATACATAATGGAGCGGCGCCACTTGCGGAACACCCGCTCTTCCTATCGGGGAATAACAGCCGGAATATTTTCAAAGCAAACGCCACGGCGTATAATAAAATAAAATTTTAAACACCGAAAATCAACACACTTAAATGACTTTCCCGAAAATCGAAGGAAAATCTTTTTAGCACTTCAATTACTCTCTTTCTCTCTTCGTGAACCGTGGTTTAAATGGTCCATAGAATTAAGTTTTAATTAAGAATAGCAGTTAAGAGAAACGTATTCGGTTATTAAGCCCATAAATCTTAATTTTAAAGCGGAAAATCTGTTTGTCTAAAGCGGCAAAGGCTCTCGAGCTTATACTGTATGTAATTTCTAGGTAAACGCGACTATTTTCAACACTTATCTTATTTTTCACCATTACGTATATGGCGCATGACGCTATATTTTTCGTTTGATATTTTTTAACAAAAAAAAAATAGAAAAAAATAATTATTTCAATATGCTGATTCATGTTTGTTCCAGTCACAGGACCATCAAAATAAATAATCTTGAACTATCGTAAATTTCTTGCCCACAATTCAGCACGACGCCTGGTGTTCGTTACGTTACGTTCGCTTTGTATAAAAAAATACTACGAGCTTATAAATTATTTTTTATTTTTATTTTATTTGCACTGTTTATTTAGTTCCAGACATATATTGTATCGGTTAACACATATTCTACAGTCATTTAAAGTTTTTCAATATAAGCTTTTTGCACTTCAGTATAAACTCCTTTATATTTACTGTGTATTGTATTGTTTTCCGCAGGCTATCGATGATTTTAAGGCCTTTCTACATTAGACAATTTCGTGAAGTGTTTTTTTATTTTCTTTTGAAGTCTCATGCTGTCGGCGCCTCTTATATTGTGAATGAAAATCCTTATTTTGTTTCATTCTTTTATCAACGTATTTAGGCAATAATCCGAGTTCAATTTTAAATATTTGTACCTAAACATTATATTTTATTCTTTGATTTACTGATTTATTGATGTTTGTCCTTAGAAGGACAAACATTTATTACATTTCAATATTTATTGCTTATAAATAATATGCTGGAACAGTAATTAATGTGCGGTAGATTATAAAAAAATTGTAAATACAAACTTGAAAAGAATAATATCTCAGTGAAGAAGTTGCGCTTTATTACGAGAATACGTTTTTTCTTTAGAGACTCGGTTTGGAACTAAATTCCAAAAAAATACCTCTAATCCACTAGATTATGCAAAAAAATATATTAACTGTAGTATAAAGTTGTCAATGACAGTCGTGAGGGGGATTTTTGTAAATGTTGGGGTTGGGGTAAATAATTATTTTATTTTGAACAAACAATAGATTTTATATGGCAATATCATTTTTTTATATACCATTGGGTAGAATTGTTTTAACCTCGATTCTTTCACGATTTTATTGAACTAGAGAGGCCGTATCGAAGAGCGGTTCGTAGGAATGTAGATTCATGCAAAATATTTCGATTTCCGGCTACCAGAATTTCAGACACAGCATTCAGTAATAAATATTTTTTTTTTTTTTTTATTTATTTGATATTTTATATTCTAATTCTAATTCATACTATACTTTATTTTTGTACTTAGCAGAGATAAAAAAAATACCTATGATACACGTTTTCCATTTTTGCTGAATCGCAGACAAAGTTCGATATTAATTACGTTGATTTTTATTTATTTATTTTGTGTTAGGGAAAATTAACAGCAAAACAACAATCTTAAAAATATGAAAAATTTTACAATTATGCCAATTACAAATTTTCCACTGAACACAAAAATTAACTTTAACTTACTTTAATAGCGAGTGGAGAGGATGAAAGGGGAATGTGGGACGGGAGTAGAAGGGAAGATATAATGTACAAATTAGTTTGGGTGCGGTAGTGTAGATATTGTTTGTTTAATGTTTCTTATTGTTGCGTTGAAAATGTCAATGTGGTAATAGTTTGTGTTAAATGAATTTGTGGATCTGTACATAAAGGAGTTTTGTTTTGAGTTGTCTTACAAAAGGGGAGATGAAAAGTAGGTGAATGTCTGTTATTGCGAGTTGGGATGTGGTAAGTAAGATATTCGTTGAAGAAGTTCCGGACTATCAACTAGATTGTGTGCTATTTTGAATAGCATCACCGCGTCAGCTAAGTTTCTTCGACGAGTTAGGGTCTGCATGTTAAAAAACTTCGCAGAGTCTTCATTGCTTATATGAGATTCACGTCAAAGTATAATTAAGATCACTTTTTTCGTTTTTTTTGCTCCTCAATCCAGCTTCGTGGAACTTCTGTCACCTGCCACTGTAGGACTATAACATGAAAATATATTATTCACTACATTCCTCTTTGGTAAAGCTTTGACGGACTCGTGGAATAGTCATAAATAGTGATAAATATAAATAGTCATCAATAAATAGAAATAGAAATAGTCAAAGAGAAATAAATAGTCAAATAGTGGTTGCCCATAAACCCTCTTGTAAAAAAGTCTCGCCATCGTTAATATTTGACCAAAATCTTTGAATAAAAATAGGGCTTATAATATTTTTATAACTTCTATTGATATATTAAATTATTAAATAAATAAAAATTATATATATAGATATATAAAATTGTATTATTTTTTTAATAATAAATTAGTACGTTATTTGTACGAGCTCGTAGCTATTGAATTTTTAAAGTAAAATAGGCATTTTTCTCGACAACCTTCGTGTGATGGTGTGTTTCTATTCATTTGATGTTAATTATTTCCAAGTACGATGTCTTTCTCTTGTAAATTTTCTTTTTCGAAAATCGATCCTTTAGCTTTTGAGTTTGATATGGGTTAATAGTATTTTATATTATATTTGTGAGGTTCTGGAAATGTAATGGTTAATAGGGCTGAGCCTTTTTAATTCATCGGGTTAGTTCATGGGTATAATTACGTAGGATTGCGGTACAAAATCACTTTGCTTCAAAGTTAAGCCCATATTTTGAATCGCGCCCGGACCAGACTAGTGAGTCTTTGACAACAACTTCAACAAGATCGGGACTGAGATTAATGAGCCTTTATTTTTTATACGAAAATAAATTCAGCGTTACCAAAGAATTATATTTCAATATATTAATTTAATTAATATTAATGTTGTTGGACTCAATTTTGTGGATTAAAAATGAATGAAATCAAAATAAGCCAAAAGGAATTTATTGAAAAATTATTTCGCCCTTTTAGATCGTTATCAAGACAAAAAAAGTAGTTGGATAATTCTTCAAGAAGGTAACATGGTCGTTATTGTGAATGAGAAAACATTTTTTTTTCATATCCTTATTAAAAATATATTTAACGAGTAATGCGGAAAATGTAAAGATATTTTTAATTATGTCAAAATATTTTTAAAACGTGGCAAATAGATATCTACTATGAAATCAAGAACTTATACGAGTAGGTATATGCAGATGGTTCTAAGAATCTTCTCTTTTGATAAATTTTTTTTCTGAGCCGATAAAGAGAGCGTGTTCATAATAATTACATATTTCAAATTTTATTTGATGAATGATAATTTGGAGATGTAAAATTAAAACATTAAAATTTAACTGAGTATTACAAATAAATGTTAAGTACCATTTTGGTACACACATGAGGTACTATAGAGAGTTACCTCTACAAGGCTGCGAGTTTGCAAGTTCTTCGAATAACACCTACATTTCGGCCAAATCTACGCATTCTTCGAAAGTCCACAAAACAAATAAAAAAAACTTTAGTTCTTTCAGACTTACTGATTTGTACTGCCAAACAAAAAAGAAGAAGGTCTCAGAAAATCAAATCTTGACGAGTTTACTTGAATGGAAAATAAACAAAAGCTTAAATTAAACTTTTAACATATGTTTACCTTTTTTATTGGGTAAGATTTCTGTTAATAAATATCAGCAATAAAAATGTTAAAAAATTAGGGACCTTTGATGAGAATTATTGCTATATTTTTATTTTAGATTAATATTAGTGTCTTGTTTTAAGACAGTTTTTAGACGCTTAAAATTTTACAAATCATGTGGAAGTAAAATATCGCCATTCTTTTTTGCCTCTAATCCGAAAATAACCGAAAATAAGCCGAAAATGGATTTTTGATTTTTTTGTACCAATGCATAGAAAATACTAGTGATGCAACGAATACTACTTTCACTGATACGAATACGAATACGAATACGAATATCAGGCCTACTATTCGGCGAAAACGAATAATTCAACAAGGTAATAAATAATTTACCACTGTTCTTTTTTTACTAAGAAATGTAATAATTAAAATTTACCACCGGCAAATTTTTGTTCAAAAAGCACAACATTTGGAACTTCTCAGGCGTTAGGCAATTTCTTCTATCCGTTTGTACATTCCCAGCGGTAGAAAATAAATATCATTTTTTTCATGCTTACCAGAGGTCATGTTATTAAATTTAATTTGAGTTAACACTTTTACACACAATGGAAATAAAATGGAACGAATACGTATTGCAAAACAAAAACTACATAAAATGAGCACCTAAACTTATTAATGACCCAACGAAACCAGATGAAAGAACTCACGTTATGCTGTAAAACAAATAACAATTGACAACTTAAGAACTCAGCAAATCTACTCATTCAATGTTAGGGGAATCCCCGATAATACAGTGCATAGGATACACGGTACACACCTAAACCTTAATTTGCGTTACGTTGAGTTATAAATAGTTTGTTTTTAATATTCGTGATGATATTCGGCGAATACGAATATTCGGTAAATATCTACTATTCGGCGAATATGAATATTCGTATTCGTATTCGTTGCATCACTAGAAATAACATTTTTTTATTATAATATTTAGATTATTTTGATATGTCTTATGAATATATGGAGTAAGGTAATCTGGCATGTAATACAATAATTTACAATCCTGTCTTAGCGGAATAAAATTCACGAATAGGCAAGTAATCCTATATTTACTTAATAATATTTTGGTAAGCATGGTATAGAGAGAAGAAAACCACATTTTTTTGTGTTTGTTCCCGTATTTGGTTCAAATATTATGAATCACACCTCTCATATTTATTTACAGAAAGAAAGAAAAAGAAAGAAAAAGAAAGAAATTGTTACAAAACAGACAAATTCATTCTGGGCGTCAGTACTCGTTTTTGGAGTATCTAATAAAATAAACTAATATTATCCGGAATAATATTATTTGGAACGTATCTTAAATGTGTAAATAAAAAATAAGGAATATCAAAAATAATAAAAGTATTTGGTATTTACCTTTCATTTTTAAAATAAAACTCTTCAAATTATTTTAAACATCACAGATTTCACTTTATTACACAGAATAAAATTATTATCTAACAAGATTTTTTAGTATAATATATTGAACAGCAATGAAAAAGAGATTTCTTATTGTAATATTTTCTTTGAATTTATGATACACGCATGAATAGTTTACACTTATAATATTAACACATAGAATATTTTAAAGAATACATTTTTGTGTTAATTCTACTAATACCTACTTTTCTGAGAAAAATTTGGTACACTTAAAATAAGAATTTTTTTATAAAAAATATTCATGTCTGAAAATACGAAATCGTGTCTTTTTTAATAAAATTGGGTGAAAAATGTAAACGTCATCTTAATTATAATTTTATATTTTAATATTCGAGTTTAGAGAAAGTCCTTAGATAGATGAAATATTAAACATGATCATCTCTCCGTCAGAGATTCTGATATTCTTGAATTTCGAGTAGTAAATATAAAATTATAATTAAAGTCACAGAAAGATAACGGAGTTTGTTTTTCACAAAATTTAATGATCTTTATGAATAATCTCTATAACGTTAATGTCAAATCCATCAATAATGTAGCATCGAATCTCAAAAAAAAGAGTGAAAATGTGCTTCCCTTCAAATACATATAATATTCCAATTTCGAACATAATCTATACAATTTTCAAAATTTTGATAATGTGTGGATGGAACTTTGCATTCTGTAAAGAGATCACTTAAGCCAGCTTATATAGATTGTAAGCCTTGGACCATCGTATAAAAGACTTCCATACATGTTTCTCATATTCATAGCTACGTCTCTGTTAGACTTCTATATTATTTGCTCATTATTCAAAAATAAATTTTCGAAAAAAAAATTTTTCGAAAAAATTATACCTACTATAAAAAAGTTACGGATGTTACACGGACGGACAGACAGACAATGAATTTATTATAATTGGGATTATGTCAATTATTCCGCATAGGCGCTGCTAATTCCGTTAGTTTGTAGCTCTTAGATAACAGAGAAGCGTGGTATTTTGTCCATTTCATATGTCAAGGGGTTGCCTATCTCATGCAAGGCATGTTCATGCAAGGCATGTTCATGCAGGGCATGTTCATGCAAGGCATGTTCATGCAGGGCATGTTCATGCAAGGCATGTTCATGCAGGGTATGTTCATGCAGGGCATGTTCATGCAAGGCATGTTCATGCAGGGCATGTTCATGCAAGGCATGTTCATGCAGGGTATAGTCATGCAAGGAAGTTTATGCAGGGCATGTTCATGCATGGCAAGTTCCCAGCTTTGTCAGCCCTGCTGATTTCTAATACAGTGTTGGCGCCTTGTGGTCCTGCTGATTTCAGTGCAACTTTTTTGACGTTGCTGTTATATAGAATACGATGCCGTTGAAGTTGTTTAAAGCTTTATACACTATCAGGCATACTAAATAATCCACTCTTTCCGGGCATTTAGTCAACGTTACTCTTAAAAGAGTGGTGAGGTATGGCATGTGCATTAGGGCCAGAAATTAAAATGGCAGCAGCGTTTTTTATAAGTTTTAAATATAACTGAATTCTAAAAATAAGTAAAAATGCGTTTTCATTAAAAAGTAAAATGAAATTATCATAAGAGTATTAAGATTACTTTCACGGGGCAAAAAACTTACCCTATTTCCAGATACTTGTACGTTATGCCATCCACTACCAGTTGTCGCTGGTTATTTCATCTTGATCCTGAGTTTCGAACTCATCAATAATGTGTGGATATGGTAACATGAACGGGAGATAACCGTGTTACAAGTTCATTCGTATTCTGGCAATAACAAAAGTCTTCTCATCCTAATCTTGTTAAAACCATGTGTCAGCGTTAACGTAAGCAACCCGTTTTTGTTCCGTGAAAAAACTTTTGTAGATAATTTATTATTTTATCCAAATTGAGTCGACAGTGAGGTCTGTTCCCGTTTTCACAGTCTTCCCAAAATAGAGCCGGAAATTGTTGAAATACTTACCCTACGCAATAAGATTACGGATACAGACAGTGGAAACTTCTATCAAACAAAAATGCCAGAAGTTGTAGTTTATTCACGAAAGAAAAATGAAAATATACCCAATGTGTTATATAATATATTGATTGTGGGTATATTCAGCTTAGTTCAAGAGTCAGAGTTTGATGACAACAACGTTGTGTGGTGAAAACAATATATTTTAGAAAATAATTTTAACGTTGTATAAAAAAAAGTATACATAACGAAACATTGCCCGATGATTAGAAAAGATCCTAAATAGATTATTTGGATTTATAACATATAAAAAATGTTTAAATATCGTAGTAATAATTATACGCTATTATATAAATGAATACATTAACGTGGTTGGCTTAATTGTTGCTTCATTAACAAATTGTTACAATGCTAAAATTTTTGTTTTTTAATTAAAAACTGGTTTTTAATACCCAAATAAAAAATATTTTGTTAAAAAATCTAAAGAAAGTTGAGCAACGACGATTTCAATATGGAAAGTTGATAAAGGAGAAATAATCAAATACATGTAGGTTTTAATATATTTAGGTTACGTTGGTTCATTTTATAAAATTGCAGTATAAATAATATATGGTGTTTTAAAGTTACAGAATTTTTATTTGAAATAAAACCACTCAAACTGTGGTAATTACCGTGGTATTGAATGTATATATATATATATATATATATATAGTATATATATATATATATTAATATATATATATAATAATATATATTAGATATATATATATATATATATGTATATATAATATATATGTTTTGTTTGATATTTCCGTGTGTGCTACTGTATGGTACAAAAGTAGTTCCTGGAATATCTCGCGTTTCCTATAAATGGTCTCCCTGAGAAGATCGGCATCGGCAAACAAACCAAAATTGTGGCTCCATTATGTAGACGACATATTTTTAGTTTGGCCCCATAAACTACATGACTTTCTATAATTCATAAATGGAATACATACTAAAATCAAGTTTACCATGGGACTGGAATATAATAAATAACTAGCTTTCTTAGATAACCTATTTATAAAAAATCCAACGGGACACTAAGCCGTACGGTTTACCGTAAACCTACACATACCAATAGATGTCTCAACGCTGCTACTCATCATCATCCTGCGCACATTGCTTCCGTAGCAAATACTTTAGTCGCAAGAGCCAAAAAATTAGCAGACTTAGAAAATATCGAAAATGAAATGACCATACTTAAAGAAACTCTCCGCTGCAACAACTTCTCTGAACATATGATTCGAAAGACTTTCACACGAAAAACAAGGTCTTCCACAGACTGTGTAGAAACGAAAAAACCTTCTGGAATTGCCTTTCTGCCATATGTCAAGGGCATCACAGACAGGATTGGAAAAGTCCTTAAAAACAATAACATCAAGCCCATTTTTCATGCTGAACGAAAAATTTCTCAAGTATTGAGAAACATAAAAAACCAAATTCCTTTAGAAGCGCATGGTGTATATGAAGTTCCATGCAAGACATGCGAGTGCACATATATCGGACGTACGAATCGAAAAACATCCGCGAGAATAGACGAACAACGCGTCGATGTAAAACGTAGAAAAAGTACGTTCACGTTGGCCCAGCATACGATAACTGAAGGACACAATATAGACTTTGACAATGCCAGGGTATTGGTGACATTAAATAAAGAGAGTCATCGAGTATATAGAGAAGTAATAGAAATCGAGAAAATACCATGCAGTCTAAACACTCGAGATGATTCTCGAAGACTTCCTATGGCTTTTAAACCGATTCTCGCAAAACGAAAACTTAAAACTCAAAACTTAAAAAATACCATTACCAAACCAGTTGTCTCTTCTACGATACCACCAACTGCATCGACAAATTATTTTTCTTCAAAATCTCTAGTTATTCAATCGGTAATACATGAATCACCCAGCACAAATAGACAAAATACATGACATGATTCAGCACCTATACCTACCGATAAATTACGAAGATCGCAGAAATTAAAAGAAAAAAGTTATAGAAAATAGTCAAGTGAGTTTCGATACCACAGAGGGCGCCAGTATCAGCACAATTGATGGCGAATAAATTGAACTTCACAACTCGAATCAGAGATGGTGTTAGTTTCGCTCGCAACTGATACATGAAACATGGCGACGATTTGGTTACACGAAACTGAACTCGAAGTGTTGCAGCCTTATTGGTGGGAGACTTTCATGTCACCTGCGGACAAGTACGGCTAGTCCGTAAGTTTTGAGACCTTTTTGGCCTTGACAACGGCACGTGATACCGTGTCGAAACGTCGGCTTAGGTCTTCTCGGGGAGACCATTTACGGGAAACGCGAGATATTCCAGAAACTACTTTTGTACCATATATATATCACGTCATTAGTGTTTAAATTCGATAACGATACTATGATTTTCGAAATAAATTTGCAAAATTTTTAAATTTATTTTATAAAATTATCCTTCTTGTAAAGCCAATACCATTGCCATAACCACGATATTTTTTTGTTTTATTTTATTTTAAAGTTCGATGATAACTAACACCCATAAAAAATACCCCTTATAAATTAATTATAAATTTAAACGATTTTGCTGGTTTTTCATTTAGTGTGCATTTGATTTGAAATATATTCGACCCATAAAATGCAAGAAAGCTAATGCGAATGTCGTTTTTTTATAGTTCCATAAAATGCGCTTTTTATTCTGTGGATTTTTTATTTCACGGGTGCTTTTTAATACTGATTAATTTTAGATTATTAGAATATATGTTTTCTTGACAAATCATAATGACAAATCAAAAGATATAACTGCTTATTTATATATATTTAATGTGATGCTGTTTATTGACTTTCTGTGTTAAGTACACTGAAAACCCTATATATAGCTTCTTTCTTCTTTATAGACCCTTCTCATTAAAATTGTCTTATTTCTCCCTTCTTTAGCAACAACTCGATATTTTAAATAAAGGCATTTTTATTTATTTATTAGAATATACGGTACAAAGAGGGTCTATTAAATAATACTATAAATAAGATATAAAAAGAGTATTAACATTGCAAAACTAAAAATTACTTTGATTTTCAAACCATTGTTTACTTAAAACCATCATTTAAAATTTTTAAAACCACTACTTCTAAAACAAAATCCAGCCAGGTGATTTAGTAGTATGACACGAAATATAACTCTTTTTAAATTTAGATTTATCGCAATATTTTTATTTTCTACTATTGATTTACATTTTTTTTATTGTTTATCTTAAAAATATTTTAAATTGAATTGACTTTAATAAAAATAGTAACTATTTCTCCTGTGTCACATATACAAGTGCAGAATGTAGAATATTACAATAATCCATTCTTATATACAGTTTATAATATCAAAAATGTGGATAACTTTAAACGACACCCAATTATTTTCAGATACACCTTATCTCATTGGCACGAGTAAATAATGCTTCTGTTTATTATGATAGATGTTGATCTGTATCTGTAAATCTGTACACATAATACAAACATTTCATTAAAATTAATATCATATAAAATGTAATTATTTTCAAAATAAAACTAAATACTTTGGCACTCAAAAATAATTCATAGACCTACTTTTTCAATGTTCAGGATATCTCATAGCTAGTAGCAAAACTTTACAGGTAGATTTCTGCCTTGATAATGGTCGGAAATGTTCAAGCAAACATGACGTAATATTAATAGTTATGGAGATATGTAATATCAAAGTGTGATTTTTTTTTAAATATTTAGTCTTATTTTTTGCAAAAAATTGAACTATCATTACAGTTACTCATCGATTATGAAAAATTCATTCGCTTTAGTATAAGTCGAATAAATTTGCAAGGTTTTTATCATTTTATTCAACTTAAAGCGAATGATTTTTTTTATAATCGATATAAGTAACTGTAATAATGGTTCAAGTTTTGCAAAAAATAAATCAGAAATATTGAAAAAAAAGTGCATACTTTGATATTGCATATCTCTATAAATATTGGTATTAGGTTATGGTTGCTTGTTATTTTCGTCTCATAATCAAGGCAGGAATACTCCTATAAAGTTTTTTCTACTATATACCAGACACCCTGTATAATGTAATGTTCTGTTTGAACCCTTTCAAAAGAAGTATAAAAATTAAGGACCACTCTTTTTCGGCGGATAAATACACGAATTGTGCATAGTCTTAAAGTTGATCTTCAATATACTTGACGTGTCTTCTATCGGAGACGCTCACTGTACCTTGAGGAGTCAAAAGACTGGCCGCTCTTGCTGGACTCCCTACATTTCTCGGACTTATCCTTCCAGTCTGGATTATTTCATTCGACGCATTTCTTCCAGGACTGAAGCTTCTGTTAAAACTGCTCGCAGTATGGCAACTTCCTCTACCGTGGGCTAAGGATTCCTGGATGCAAGAGTTGGGAGAAAGAGACGTCCTGCTGTTCTTCCTCTCGCAGATATCGGAATTGTTTTGACTGGAAATTTCCGGTATTGGAAGAAACGTGTCAGTTGAAGGTTTGGCACCTCTTCTGTTTATACAGTTTTCAGCTCCGCAAGGGCTGATGTAGCTGGACCTCGAATGGAGGCATTGGTCTGGAATGGAGTGCCGCGATCCCTTGGCTGGAGATACAGGACCCAATGTTGATGAGCAAGTACTCTTGCTTGGTGAGCAGGTACTCCTGGAGCAGATGCTGCGAGGAGAACAGCTAGGGGATGTGGCTCTCAAGGATGGAGAGCACGAGCAGCGAACACCGCGTCTTCTGAGACTGATGTAGGTTGTGCACGTATTCACCCTGTGTAGCGATGTCTCCGTCATATTGATTCCTGCGAAAATAAATAAACCTTGAAAAGTCGTCAGAATAATTTGATCAAGGAAAATATTTTAATTTATTATTAGTCATTTAGAAACCGCCTTAGACTGTCTTTTTCGTTTTCATTTGAAACAGAAACTAAACTGAATATTGAAACCGAAACATTTATTAAGTACATTTCATATACATTAGGTATTTAAATGCTGTATGTACATATAAATGTAATGCATATGTAGGCAACTTTAGAAATATATTATGTGCGTGAACATGTCATATGTTATAATTTTATTAGATGTACATTTTTATTCAATAATAATCATTAATATAATATTTAGAAAGGTGTATTAGGAACAGGTAAATTTGTGTATACATATTACTGGAAGAAGTAACTGACGTACTCATATTCTAAATATAATATAAATACGAGACTCATATAACAATTAAAATGAATAGGATACAAATAATGCCGATGAATTTTAATACACAAATTCTTAAATTATAATAAAAAGAGCAATAATAGAAATATAGAGAAAATGTAATTTAAATATATTAAAGACAAATAAAATGCAACTCAAGTGCAAACCTTTTTATTTTCGTTTCGGTTTCGAGCCAAAATTCAGTTTCTGCCATTACTGATATAAATTTAATTTAATTTATTGGTTGAAATTGGTTATTTTTTACATTACTATATATTTTGTTACATGGAATTGAATTTATTTATATATTCGAATTATTTTGGTCCAGATCTTGTTATAAAAAATGATTATTTTATTACTTATTGAATAGTTATAATCTTCAACAATACTTCAAGACAAATTCATTTAATAATATTCAACATTTTTATACTAACGACCACAAGATAAATTTATTTAAAAATATTTATAATATTTAATTTCAATTTAAACTAAATTAAACTAATATTAAATTAAAATAAGCATGTTGCATCACAAAGTAACTGCCATATCAATGTATAACGTAGGTAACATTTAAATAAATTAATGTGTTTACAACACAGTTCACCAAAATATGTATAGGTACTCTGTGATAAGCAGCCTTTTTTGGCTTTTTTTGTCCAACATTTATGTAAGAAGTTTAGTTTTCAATAAATCATTTATTACACCAGCATTAATAATAAAAAACGCAAAAACAATCAACACTACATTATTAATTAAGATAAATTGTAAAAATCTCACAGAGACGAAACTATTTATATGAAAGCGTCTATGTAAATCTTTATAGGGTGGCCCAGAGCTTCTCTGCAACATTCACCAATTCCACCGTAAGATTCATTGTGTAAAGTTATAACTTAAGCCAGTTGACACAGGTCATAAGCCCTGAGCCACTCTATAAAGACTTCCGTTCACGTTTCGTCTAAACAACCATAAACCTCTGTAAGTCTTCTATAATTTATCATAATAAATAATTATCTCTCTGTGGAAACAATCGAGTAATTTTTTTCTAAGAAAATACATATAGAAAAATTGTTAATAATATTACATTACTTAATTAATTATTCCGTATTTTCTGTAGTTAATATAAGAAAAACTGAATATTTTTGTTGAAATTAATGAAAATAAGATGTGTTTTTTTTTCCTGTAAAAAATTCTATATAAGTCATCAATCCAATTCAAACATATATTAGCAGGTATTTTGATTTATAATAACTTGCTTAAAAACAAAGAAAACTGCATAAAGCCATAAATACATGTGGTATTTTAAAAATGTAATAAATAAATAAAACTATAAATTAATACATAATAATAAAAATAAAAATAAAAAAATACACGCTACGGTTGATTAATATGAAAAGAACCAAATATTTTTTTGAAATGTAATGTAAATAAAATAAAAGTGCTGATACTAATAATGATTTTTAAATAAAATATAACTCTACTTAAATAAATATTAAAGTACCTAGGATAAAGTAGTATTTTAGCAAGTATTAAGTATGCTACTATTTAAGTAAATATTGGGTAAGCTTTGAAAATTTTGAAGTGTGATAGGGGAGACCGAGGTGTTTTGAAAAAACACTGATTTCGTGGAACTAAAAACCCTTAGCGATTTGGTATCTTCGCATGTCAACTGCTTCCCCCCACCCGCAGGCCCTCCGGTACTCGTCCATGAGTCTGAGTGTGCGGTTGCGTAGTTCTTGCTTCCACGTCGCAAAAATCGTAAAAAGTAAGTATAAAACATTTTTTTAAAATGTCTTTATTTGGATAATGCATCTATATTTTGGTGCGTGTGATATACGTTTCGAAGGCTTATTAAGTAACGATTCAATTCTTAAGCATGGTTACAGCGCATTTCTATGTGTTTTGCTTCTTAGTTTTCAATTGAACAGAAATTTGAAAGTTTTTTTTTCTGAGGAAATTGGAAACAGACTGTTTAAGTTTTGTATGACTGATTTGCGTATACGGTGAGTGTTATTTATTTATTTTGTTTTAGCATCCTACTACAAAAGGAGGACCGATAGAGGTGTGGCGAGTCTCGATATATATGAGCTCGCTGCAGAAGAAGTAACAATGCGACATAAAAGTCTCCGTGATGCGGCTTCGAGTTACAACCTCAACCATACTTCCCTCTATAGGTACATAAAAATAAAAAGGCTTATGGATCTAATAAAAAACGGCGACTCGTTCATCGGTGGATATCCAGAAATGACTGTTTTTTTCATCTTCATAAGAGAATGTACTCTGTGAGTATCTTATAGTACTAAGGAAGTCAGAAGTTTTGCCTATAGGTTGAAACTGACATATGGATATTATAAATGTGATTATTGTTTCTCTGCTTGTAGTTTTAATTTATGTTATATTTGTTAATGATGATACATTATTATTTGTTTAAGATTTAGAGTTTATCTTAATTTAATTAAATTGACTGTTACTACCAATGCTCAATTCAGTACAAAATATTGTTAAAAATGTTATGTTCTATCTTTAAAAGTTGTATTTTAATAAATATCTTTAAATTATATGATCATTTTTACTGAATAACCCTTATTTCTAACCAAAAAATATCTCTTTCAACTCACCTCGGTATGAGGGGTGTTGAAACAAAATGACTTGTGACGTTTAATTCGATTTTTTGTCACAGAATTCACATATACACTCTCCTTGTGTTACTCATCTGCAAGTGCAATAAATGAACTATCGATGGATATTAATTTCATAAGATTGGTGTTACGTATTTTGTGTATAAAGTAAAACTTCAAAATTGTTTCAACTCTCCTCGGTCTCCCCTAATATATCGGAGTTTCCACTGATTTGTAATGTTCTGTCATAAAGTGAATTTAAGCAGACATTATCCGCTTCAAGGAAACATTGAACATGATATGCCTTTAGGGCCTTGATCTCATTAGGTTTGATGAGATTATGAAACAGAGTCGACATATCACAAAGGCGTTTAGTATTTCTAGGAGTATAATCTAGCATTAACCATCCAAGATATTACGTATGATTCAAATAACAGACCGCATAATAATTATCAATGATGACAACATGAACAAATGCACAGAAAACAAGTAGAAACCTAGTAGTGAGCACTAATGAAATTTTTTTCGCATATAAATTCAATTATAATGCATACATGTTGTCAAGAGATGGTATTAGCAGAAAGAATTGTACGTAACTAAAGATTTCACAGAGATTTTCAAAGAGCTCAAAAAACACAATAGATCCGGGAGCCAACGCGGTGCGACATTTACCAATTGAGGGATCGACTGGCTACTGTACAATAGTTATTGTTTAAACGTTTGACAAGTGCGACATTGAAAACATGCTAACCGTGTGGCCAGCGCGCGCGTGTGTGTATTTCAGCGATAATGAATCAAATAAGTACCTACCGGCGGGTGAGAAGTTTTCAAGCGTGAGCCTGAGCGATTTAAATAACGTGCATCAGTATATGAGAGACAAGTTTTTAAGAGGGATAAAAGTGCATCGAAGATAATTGGTGCGAATTTCAAAATTGGATAATTAGTATGTAATATATTCTAAAAACATTTTGAGTGAATTTTAAAACATTGCTCGGATTAAATTCATTTCCCATGACTTTGCGTGTTAAATAAAAGTTTAAATATTTTTTGGTGTTTCATTTATCTCCTACAGCCACGTCCCGTGACAATATTTTAATGTTTATAGCGTTAACTCTGTTGTTCAACGTAATTATTATTTTCAAAAAAATTTGTAAAAATCATATTGTTTATTTTTAACGTCGACCGGGTTTTATTCCGCTGTATCTGTATCAGGATAGATGCATCATAACTATATATTAATTATGCGTCCGTCACGACCAACAAACAGTGGTAAGTAGGCCGGTTGCCATAAAAAATAATGATTGTGGTAGGTATATAGCAGTGGCGTGCAGTGGGTATAATCTTAGGTTATGCTGTGACCGACTGTATACCTGTATTAAATATATATATATATATATATATATATATATATACGCATATACCTATAAGGGTATATACATTTAAAAAAATTAACTATATATAATGAGCAATTTTTTTATTTTTTTTTAAATAGACATGCGAACACGGAATACGTGTCACACCAATATTCTTACTATTTTCAAACTAAACTAAACGCTTGTGCTATGAAAATAGGACTAACTCTCTAGTCTAGAGTGAGGTTCGAACCCGCGTCCTTTGGATCACGAGGCGAGTGTCCTAACCACAAGACCAACAAGCTACTTTTGAGTAGCTTCAATCCATAAAAATTACTGCACTATAAAATAAGTAATGTTAACAAGATTTCCTAAATAAATTAATATTTTATATATAGGTAATACGGCAAAAATTTTCAATATATTTCGAAGAAGATTTATATATAATGAAATCGGGAATAATACTAAATCAAACATTTTATAATATCATTATGATATGTTATGATATGACAGATGGTATTTACCACAGAATATAGAAGACCATAAAGTATTTACATTCACCATAGAAAAGACAAATAGAATTTACACCGAAAGTTTTGGGTGGAATTTGTAAAAAATAACATTTCTGCAATGACGTGCGCATAGTTCTCGCCTGGCATAGGACCTTTCGAAGAAGCGCGCTAAATTTACTTGTCTGTTATACAAAACTCGCAGCATTAAAAATACACGTTTTTTTTCTCGATTTGACTATATCTATGGAACAAATTTGTTGGGCGAGATAAATGAAGAACTTACATGAAGTTAGGCACAGAAAAATCGGAAATAAAGCCGTAAGTCGAAGTCCGTAAGACGAATTACGGCTAGAATATTAAATCGGAAGAAACAGATTTGTCACGTTAAACAAAATCGTTAAAAATAAAACTTCTAGCCGTAGGACGAATTACGGCTAGAATTTTAAATCAACTTTTTTTTAAGATAAGGATTATTTAATTGATATTTGATTCCCAGAATCTCTTCTAATGCACAGTTTTTTTGCTTGTATGCGCTGCATGCCACTGGTATATAGGTACAAAGAAAATAATATCACGAAGCATGGCTATGGGAGACAAATAGAATACTAAAAATCAAGGTTTTATTTTATTCCCAAAACATCACAGGACACAAATTTAATTAGAGCACTGTTCTTAAATTCATTAAATTTTTTTATAATATTTCACACACTTTTTAATCAATTCCTTAATTCACACTAATTACCTCTAGGCACTCGCTTATGGAACACTTTTTATGAGGCTACTTGTATCGCATCGATCACTTTCAAGAATATTCCGCTCAACTTCGCCCGAATATCTGTTACTCGGTTAAACACGCGCTGGCCACACTGCTTCGCTGGTTTTATCGCTGGTAACGCCACACTCGTTAAAGGTGAAAAAAAAAAGACTGCACATTATGTGCAGTATTTGTTTCACCCGGTACCCGGTAGATCCTTTTTTATAGGCAAATGTCGCGTCACGATGGTTACAGAATCTAGCTGGTTATTCGAGTGTTTCAAAGATCTAGAATGATTACGAGTGATAACATCTCATGACCATTATAAAAAATATTACTCTGTTAATTTTTATGCAAACCATTATGAAGCTGCACTAATATCTTTTGACCGGTATAAATAAACCGATGGGCGGCAATAATTGTTGCATCCAGTATATAATTCAAGTTTGCCTAGTAAACGCTATTCTGCTCAAATTTAATAATATCTTTGTTTATTATATAAAAAAACATTGTTCAGTAATGAATTTAGATTAATAGTATTAAGGATGCTTGAGAATATTTACCGGAAACGCCGTTATGAAGATCCGCCCTCGCAGCCCGGTGAGCTGCGCTTCCCAAGCATCCCCTGAGGCAGGGTACCTTGGCCGCCACCTGTGGATTTAAAAAGTTTTAATTTATTCCTAAAAGTTAAAAACCTTTCAGCTTTTATCCGTCTCCTTAATTTTTTACATTATTTTAACTATCTTGCTATTTTTTTTAAGAGTTAATTGTTTGCAAAATCATAAAAAAGTTATTTAAATACCTTACGTGTAGAGATTGAGTCAAAAATTATTATGAAGTACCTAAATAAGTTTTGTATTATGTTTTTGCATTGTATGTATTACAATTAAAACAAAAAGTAATTACAACAAAAGCAAGGAGATTTTTACATTATCTTAAAATAAATAAGAGTAATTATTTAAATAGAAAGATAAAAACAGATGTTCTAAAATCTTTGATTCCTACATTATCTACAATTATTTATTTTAAGGATCAAAGAACTCGCTAAAATAAATTTTCATTAAAAATTGAAAATATTTAAAGTGCTCATTGAACTGTATTTTTTTTCATATGTGAATAAATGCATAATTTTTTACATTCGTATAATAATACATTTTTTCTGTATTAAATAATATCTATTTATTTTTTCTATCTACATTTTATATTTGTATCCATAATGCAATATAAAATGTATTAATTTTATTTAGTATTTTGTCCTCATTTTGTTGCACGCTGCTCATCTCGGCATAGGTTCATCCTAATGAGATAATTGGTTTATTTTCTTAAATGCAAGTATTTAAGTTCAGAATAAATAAATAAAAATAAGCTTAAAGTTTCAATTGTTAAATTAATTTTTAAATGAATTAAATGTTCAACATTCAAAAAGGTATGGTGACTTCTGGCTCAACCTGTATTTATTGAAGAAATCAATTATTTCAGATTAATTTTCTACGTGCGTACTCAGTCGGCCTCTAAAATATTAAATTATTTAGAAATTAATCACCTACAATTATGCGAAAATTTATCACTTACGCGAATTAAGAAATTATTAAGACAGATTGCTTCTAAAATGTTTAAGAAATAAATAAAAAATAATTGGACATCTACTAAAAAAAAACAGTAGAAAATATATTAAATCTAAAATAATATAGTGATCTAAATAGCAGCATTTTTCTTCATTTCAATAAAGCGATCGAATTAGAACTTAAGGTCGGCGCCACACTCCGCGGATATTCCGCCGCGTCTCTTCGGTCGAGAATGCCCCTACATTTCTTTCCATTCAATATGCGCTAATCAAAAAACACACCAAGCGGGTGATCGGTCGATCTATTTGCTTTGCGAAAAGACGCGGCGGGAGACACGCGCAGTGCGGCGCTGGCCTAACTGGAAAAAAGGGCGAACCGGTTATCATTTTTTTAAATAATTTTTTTTTAAATTTGTGCTGTATGAAATATATTTTGTAGTTAATAATTTTTAATTCATATAAATAAATACAATTTCAATGGAAAAAATATCCTTGAATTTTATGATATTTAAATATTAGAATTTACTACATATTTTGTAGGTACATAATGAAAAAAATATATTTATCATTTTTAATGAAACGCATGAATAAATAATTCAAATATTATTCATGCGTTATGATCACTTATCGAAATACAAGAACAAGACAAAACATACAAAGGTTTTTAAATTCTAAACGAACAATTACATCGAAAGATGTATATTGTATATCTTATACATATATTTCGGTGAATAAACAGCTATTTTTTTATTGTTTTTATGTACCCATCTAGCATATTGAAATTTCATTTCTTCATTAATACTAGTTAAGAACCGACAAGTAAGCCGACCTTTACAAAATAATCAATAAAATACTTCCTTTCTTGCTAAATGCTAAAATTACACACTTCTTAATTATTTGATATTTTTTGGGTCGGAAAAGGGTTGTATGGGTTGGTACATTAAAATCAATACGTGATAATATATCGGGTTCAATCCACATTATTATTTAATAAACTATGAAGAATTTTGGTAAGTAGGCATTTGCGTTTAGAAGCTAGAGACAGTAGAGAAGGTGCAAACATATTATTTTAGGAATGGAATGGAAGGAATAAATGGCTAACTCGATCAATGAAATAATCGAATGTCATATTTGTTGATATATAATCAATATGTATGTATATATATATATATATATATATATAAAAAGAAACCCGTGTTTCCCTATCCGCCAAGTTTTCTCCACAACCGGACACAACCACCCACCGGTGGTTATGGTGGTGGAATGCCCATGGTGTCACATCTATAATATGCGAGTTTGGTGGGGGTGGCTGTGCGTGGGTGGGAATGGGTGATGAAAATGTGCTTTCTAGCGCATTGTTTTGTTATGGGAAGGCCGCAAATGCTTCAGATTGTTTCAAAATAGACGCGCCGACTGTGTCGGTGAGTCTAGAAGGTTCCGGAAAAACCTGCTCTAGAAAGTTCTGGAAGGAGAAGGTTCTAGAAAATTCCCGAAAGTTCTATAATGTTCTAAGCTAAGTGGCGGAATGCGTCGGTGTGTCTAGAAGGTTCATGTACATTCGATAAATTTCTTGAAAGTTCTGGAAGGAGAATGTTCTAGATGGTTCACGAAAGTTCTATGACGATCCAAACAGTGTACTAAAAATCTACGCGTGCGAAGCCGCGCGGGCAGAGCTAGTTGTATATATCAACCGAAAAAACTTAATGTGTTAAGTCGATCTAGAACTACTTACGACGCTTATATATTTTAAACTCACCTAGATGGAACATCGATCTATTGCCTCTCGACCTATCGTTTTCCGTCACTGGTTGCATGTGTTGCGCCCAGTATTTTTTTATTATTTTTATTCTTATTTATTCAAATTGAAGCTTACAATGCATGGAAATGTTTTCCAAAGAACATTGCATGAAAATGTTTTACAAAGAAAAAGATTGAAACATTCGAAAAATATCTGCTCCACATCATCTAATAATCGCTTACAATAATATCGACAAAATTACTTTCTTATGTATATGTGAATCTATGTGTGTGTGTATAGATGTGTTAGGGTGTGAGTGTTTACGTGTGCGGTGTTTGTTTTTTTAAGCCTTTGAATCCATTATTTATAATTTATGCATAAGAATATACTTTGTGTCTGCGAATAAGTCCATGCAAAGGGAATTCTCATATTGCAAGAAGAAGTTTATGATTTTACTGATAACTGATTTTCTCGCGGTCCGAGTTTAATATTTTTAGGGTCAGAAAAGGATTGTTTGTCGTGAAAGATGGGTTTCTATATTAAAATCAATACATGACAATAAACCAGGACAATCAACATTATTATTTAATATATTATGAAGAAATTGAGTATCTAGGCATTTGCGTTCAGAAGCTAGAGACGATAGAGAAGGTGCAAAAATATTACGATAGGTTAAAAGCTTTAAAAATTTACGCTGTACGTATTTATATATACATACTTGATATTATGGGTTCCAAAAAACGGGGCCAATCTCCAGTGTATTTCTGATTAATCAACAAAATAAAATTTCAAAAGTGTTTGGGTTTTTAAAATCGCTACCTATTCTAAAATTGAATACCTTGTTGGTTTTGTGGTTAGGATTCTCGCCTCGTGATCCAAAGGTCGCGGGTTCGAACCTCACTCGAGATCAGCAAGTTAGTCCCATTTTCATAGCACAAGCGCTTAGCAAAGTTTGAAAATAGTAAGAATATTGATGTGTTTCTTGATGACACGTATTCCGTGTATGCATCTCTATTTAAAAAAAATTATATCCCAATTTTTTATAACTGGCTATTGAAACTTTTTCAAGGTCATTATTATAGTTAAGCGTGCTGTCCAAATTTACTCCGAGATCCCCACACAACGATTTCAGGAATTTCATATTAACAATGTTAAAAAAAATGTAACTCTGTTGTTTTTAGAGAGTGATATACAATTATTTATAAATGAATTTGTTTTAAAATTTAATTAGTAACCGGTGTGCCGAGTAAATTAAACCTGTTTTCGTTTTATTAACGCCCAATTATCGTTTAAATTAGTTTCGGTTTTAATTAGTTTGAACGATACCCAAGTCATTTCATTGTCCAACTTTACATTTCATCTTGGAACGTGTCCAATTTTCTGTAATAAAAACAGTAATGCATTTTATAAACACTTTTAATCTAACAAAAACCCTCAAATACTATAAAGTACCTACCCATATCTTGATAGAGTTTAAAGCATAATATTGACACTTCAGACGTGTGTGGGATAGATATTTATATAGTGTGTATACTCTTATTCACTACTTGAAATCCCTCAAGCTCGATGGAAGTGCTCTTCCGAACAAATGATTCCTATATATAATCCTATCTCAAATCAAATACCGAAGAGACAGTCTAGGAGAAAGCTTGCCTCGAAGTTGAAATTTGCAATTTTGCAGAACTTAAATTCTAATTATTCAATTTACGTACGAGCTACGTAAAGCTGTTTGTTTCGTGTTAACAATTTCATGTTTTCTTAAATGTCAAAATCATGAGAACCATAATGTTTTTGAAAGATTATAATAATATGTCTTAACTATAAAATGGAAAATCTGTTTGTGCAAAGCGACAAAAACATTTGAGGAGTCGCTCTGGCGGCAACGTGACTATTTTCAGCTAGCTACATTATTTCAACTAAAGCAATTGATTTTTAAATTAACACTGTATTTTTTTTATTACTATACTGTATAAAAAAAGGTATTGTATACTGATGATTTTTGGGAATTTTGTATTAATACAAAATTCCCAAAAACCATTAAGGCCAATAATGACCACAGGACCCAAATTTAGACTTTGACTTACCAGTACTTGGTAATAAGCTTCCGATACGAACGGACGTGCTTGCACTGCCCCTCGTGACGGAAATTTATTAACAAGACAACCTGAAGATGCCTATTGTGATTCATGCGAAACGTCGGTTGACGAATGGTCCTTCTGAGGACCAGATTTTGACGCGGGTTACCCCCAAAGAAATTAATACTAACATATATATATATATATTAGGTCCTTACATATGAAATTGGCGTTTAGTATGGGAGGAACATAAAGCCGATTTTTTTTTATTATAATATATTTATTTGATCAAAGTATGTACCATTGCTATCTATGCACTTTTGCCATCTCATAGGTAGTTCATCGATCTCTTTACTAAAAAAACCATTCGAACGGGAATCAATAAAATCTTTGAAGGTGGTTTGGACTGCCCCATCGGAGTTGAATTTTTTCCTTTGCAAGAAGTTATCCAAATTTCGAAAAAAATGGTAATCTGTTGGGGCAAGGTCCGGAGAGTACGGTGGATGTCTTAGACATTCCAATTGAAGCTCCTCTAATTTGGTAGCCGTCTGTTGTGCAGTGTGTGGTCTAGCGTTATCATGAAGCAGCAGTGGCCTAGAGCGATTAACCACCCTCGGTTGTTTAGCAGCTAGCTTTTCCATCATGGTTTGCAGTTGCTGACAAAAGACATCTGCCGTAATCGTCTGGCCAGATTTAAGAAAGCTGTAGTGAACGACACCAGCACTAGTCCACCAAACGCTCACAAGTAACTTTTTTGGAGTCAATTTTCGCTGGGGCATGGTTTGGCTGGTTCGGCAGGGTTCAGCCATTGCGATGAGCGCTTCCGATTATCGTACAGGATCCACTTTTCATCACAGGTAATGATTCGATTTAAAATCCCTTCATTATTGTGCCGGTTGCGTAATGCAACGCAGCAGTCAACGCGCGTTTGTTGATTTGCTTCACTCAATTCCCTGAGGTGAGGTACCCACCTTTCAAGCTTTTTCACCTTACCAATTTGCTTCAAGTGGATTAAAACAGTTTTATCACTAACACCACAGCCTGCAACTAACTCGGATGTGGTTTGCGATGGATCCGCTTCCACAATAGCCTTCAATTCTTCATTATCAACTTTGGTCTTCGGCCGTCCACGGGGCTTGTTCTGCAGGTCGAAATTTCCAGAACGAAAACGTTGGAACCAAAAACGCAC